>CM014090.1:3459896-3697396 GCA_004119915.2 Collichthys lucidus | reverse complement strand
GCCAGCAGGGATTAAATGTGAGTCATAATAAGTTTGTTGTTCGCTGTGTTTGACTGGCGCTATTAAAACCTGTTCCTGTTCATATCTGTCTGTCAGGGCAGCTGCTGCGCTCCGGTCATCTGTCTCTCTTTGCACAAGTGGTGGTGACACACGGAGATGAGAGAGGACAGACTGTGGGGCACATGCAGAGCGTTTGTCTAATGTATTTATTATTTTTGTTATCTTATTGAAAGTTATTTAACAACAGGATGTAGCTGGAGTTACCAGAGAGTGAATCCACGGTTCATTAGATTCTTATGGCTGGTTTTAAAGTGTGTTTCCTGTTTCAGTGATTGTAAGCTCCGGATGATCAGGAGTATAATCCATAACAGTTTGTTTAGAGCAGATCTTCTTGAAATGACTGAAATCTGATGTTATGTTATGTTTGAGATCTCGTAGTAATAACATCAGCTTACATGTCATGGGAAGTAAATATAACGACCAGTTCTGTATCTTAACTACCCAATTTACTGTAATGGCAGACAGATGTAAGCAGGCCCACTTGGTCTTATATTGAGGCTGAGACTGCCATACAAGCGTTGTGTTTGGACCCGTGGTGGAAGACGTATATTCAGACGTTTCACAGAGTACACAATGTAAAAATACTATTACAAGTAATGCATTAACAAAAGCAGAAGAAGATGAAGACATTATGACATTATTGTTGAACAGCATTTTATTATTGTAGCTACCACTTCATACCCAGCGAGTTAGTTCAGTTCAGCGGTTCCCTCTGCAGCCGAGTGTAAAGTAGCATAACATGAAAATACTTCAGTACAAGTATCTCCAAACTGAGCTAAAGTACAGTACATGAGTAAATGTACTTAGTCACTTGCCAACACTGTTGTGAACAGGCCAACAGTCATTAGAGCAGTCAGTAGCACCAAGGTCACACAGTGCACGGTATGTTTGCACAGCACTTTATAAATCTGGGAAACGCTGGGCGAGAGGTGCTGTCCTGTGTGTGTGTGTGTGTGTGTGTGTGTGTGTGTGTGTGTGTGTGTGTGTGTTTGCAGTAGTGAGAGAACAGGCTATTAATTATCTCCCCTGATTCAGCACCAGCAAGCTAATGTAAGCGCACAATAACAACAATGGTAACCTGAATACTGCTGGCTACTTTTTAAATCTGCGTCTGTGTTCTGTCTCATTGAAGAGCTCATAAATGTGTTTTCATTTCTCTACTCTGGTGTAAAGGATCATTTATATATTAAATGCAGCGTGAGAATCGCCTCCTGACAAAGGAGGCTGGTAACTTCGTGTACTCTACCAGTTGCTTTGGCAGGTTACCAGCCGTCATTAAGAGGCTATTTCTTGCCTCAGATCTAAAACTGTGGCGAGCTGTTAAATGTTTGATTTATCACTCATTGTGGCCTTTATGTGAAGAAGAGAGTTTCTGTGCATTCATTCAACTTATTCCAGCAGTCCAACAACATGAGACTTTGCATGAGACACAGGACAGAGAGGCAGAAACACTTGAAATGTTGTGGTAACTAGTTTAGGGAGCACTCAGTCATTGTTATGGTTTTAAACATCTGAACTTGAAATACAGGAATTCTGTAATTATTTAGTGTTATTTGTTTGTTTGTTTAGTTGTTTGTTTGTTTACCTATATTTTGTTAATAATTATCTTCAAGCTACTAGTCAGCTAAGTTCGTATGCGTCAGAGTTCGTATGCATCGACCTTCTTAACCTCTGAGTGTTTTCTTAGAAAGATAGTTTGCAAGGTATGTCAGTGAGAAAATCATTATGACAGAGGGAGCCGATATGTGATGCACGCTCTCTTGGTGTCTTCTACTTTCCCCAAAATGCATCATGAGGTGGACCTAACATGAAGACTGAGAACAGATCAGTGATAATCCACCTGCGCTCCCTTAAGAATCACCAGAGGTCAGGAAACATTCAGTTGTGTCTGTTTAAAGAAAACATTCATCTACCACGCACTGAAAACCCCCAGTTACATTTTATATACAGACTTTAATCCTTAATGATAATTATTACCAACTAAGCAATGCAAGAATAAACTCGAGGCTCATGATAAGTACTGATTTCTATCAGATCATTTTTCGATCCATAGTAGTTGAAATGGACATGAAAGCTCTTTTTTTAATACTTACCACATAATGACATCTTCTGTGTTCAGTATTTATGCACACCATCTGTTTACTACGTATGTCAGAACACAGTGAGTGGATTTCTGCAGAACAAAGTCTCTTTGTCTGTCTCTTGTGAGGCTCAGTCTTAGTTCTGTCCACTACATTGACCAAACTTCAGCTGTGTGTTGGTAGATGTTTTCCACTGCAGGTAGGACCTCCTCGATGTCGACAGCGTTCTTAGCTCATCATCGTAGCTGTGACACAAACACAGGAACAACCGTGGATATTGAAGGGGTCGTGTTCTTGATTCTCAGCATGTGACTTTCTGTCCTGGATCAGTCTCCAGATGAATCAGTGGTCTGCTGTGTTTTCACTCCATCAGCTGACGGTGCTTGAAACCTCAACCTCACCACAAAAAGTTCTAGTACTAGCCACAACTTTTACTAATATAAAGTAAAATAATCCAGTCGGCTCAATCAAGTGTTTTTTATTTAAAGATTCACAGTCCTCCTAAATTTGGGTCTGGTTCCAATTCAGAACTGATACATGACCCGGCTGTCATCATCGTTGCAGCTAAATAGCATTGTTGTGACCAACAGCGTCGTTCTGTGTAGACCACCCATGTACAATACTTGAATCAGGCCAGAGGACAGCAGCTTCATCCAGAGCTCATCAGCCTGGCTCTGGCCCACTAACCGGACAGGCTTTCTCACTGTTCAGCCAGGCATACATGGGCGGCAATGGAGCGATGCAAAGGGGGAGAGTTAGGGAGAGGGAAAGGAAAGGTGGGAGAGACGACTAAAAGAGAGAGTTTGAGCAGAATGCTGGAGGCAGGGGGAGGTGGTGATGAGATACTGATGGATTTTGAGTAGGAGGGTAGGAAAACACAGGGAAGCTATAACTACAGAGACTGTTCAGGGAGGGGAGGGCCCTATTTCTAACTCCTGGTTTAGTGTGTGTGTGTGTGTGTGTGTGTGTGTGTGTGTGTGTGTGTGTGTGTGTGTGTGTGTGTGTGTGTGTGTGTGTGTGTGTGTGTGTGTGTGTGTGTGTGTGTGTGTGTGTGTGTGTGTGTGTGTGTGTGTGACTTTTCTTTGACATTTATTTGAACTGTCACGTAAAAACGGGTCTTTAAAGTCATAAACTGAACATGCAGATCAATCAACCCTGAGGAAAAATTGATGATTACATAAATCACAAACTCTGTTTTAGTTTCATTTTGTAGAAATCTGAAATGGTCAGGAGGAGCAGACACCTGTTAGTCTCTTGCTCCTGTGGTTTTTCTCACAGTGTTTCATATTTTATGGAGACGAGGAGGGGAGTGTGGTCGGGAGGAAGGGGGCGGTGACAGTACACCTGCTGCAGCTGTTAATCACTCTGCTTGACTGTGCGCCTGGAGCTCACCTGTTCCTCTAACAACTGTCCTGCCTGTCTGATGGTGTTTGTGTGACAATAACAAACTTCACTGTGGTAATATGTTTTAATCTGTGCTGCCTCACAGTCTGTAGGCTGAGTGGGTTGTTGCCATCTTGTTGCCTGCTAGTATAATTTTCTTCACACTTCTGTCCAGACACTAAATGTATGTTTATCATCTACTGAGTGAGCCAGGCTCACGTTGCCATGTAAAACCCTTCATCTGCACCCACAGTTATGTTGACTCGTGCTACAAACCGTGAATAAAGTCCTCTCTCTGAAATTAGACAGGATCTTTGAAGTCAGAGTAATCTGTTTGCTGTTTGCCTTCGTTACATTTCAACCATATCGTGTCTTGGCTCTTGAGAGCAGCAGTAAAATCTTGTTTTTCACCCACAGCCCTCAAACTAGGAGTTCAAGATATCTCCAGATGATATCTCCAGAAAGCCACAATCCTTCATGATTCACAGCCAGACCACAGTCTGTGAATATGAGACGCTCAGTGTCATTCTCAATCCCCACATGAGAATTTTCTGTGCTGATTTACAGTCAGCTGAAGCTCCTTATGCTTTCAATAAGATATTACGACTCAGAGGCCCAAACTGTTTTCAATAGTCGATCTCATCACATATTGGTTTAGTCTGTAGGTGATATGATGATTTCTCCGTCCACCTCCTCCAGTGTTTATTCATTTAATCCTTCCTTAAGGCAGTAGTTGCTATCTGTGTCCCAGGGTTCAGTTCATTGATTGATTGTATTGCTGTTTCAGCCAAACACTAATGATAGGCTTCACAGTGATTTATACGCCTGCTCTCTGTTGTCACCAGACTCATTAGAACTGGAAAGAGGCATTCATCACAGTGTTGTAAGCTCACTCGGATAGTTTTGCTAATATGCTCATAAAATCCAGAGCTGGGTGGGGACGAGCTGTTTGTTCAGAGAAGTCACTCTTAACTTCACTGTGCTACTGCAGCGTGGATAACTGCAACATTTAATCACTCTTTCATTGTGATGATGCTGGCACTGTGTCAACAGTGACAAATCTGATTTGATATATTTAAACGAGCTCTGCTCTTTGTGATTAGATGGAACACGATTCACCGAACATCTGAGGGTGTCAGTGAAGGGAACATCTGGTAAACGTTTGAAAGCTGACTGCAGTACATGGTGGATTTATAGATTTATATAAAGAATGGTATTCTGTGTTCTAATTGAAAATGCTATGACGTTAGATAGTAATTTATAAAGCTATTAATTAAATTACACAGTAAACACAGCATGCCTGAGGATACGAGCTGGGCTGTTTTCTTCCTAATCAGTTAGAGTTGTGAATATAACGTGCACAGTGCTGCAGCGCTCAGCAGATCACTGCACTGGTTCACACATGAAGGTAAATATCCGTATTTTAACATATCCTCATGTTTTTTGTTTGTTTGTAGCAGAGTGCAGATGTGTGTTGTGTTGCTGGTTGTGTTGCTGGCTGTGTTGCTGGCCGTATGGTTGGTTGTGTTGTTGGCCGTGTTGCTGGCTGTGTTGCTGGCCGTATGGTTGGTTGTGTTGTTGGCCGTGTTGCTGGCTGTGTTGCTGGTTGTGTTGCTGGCTGTGTTGCTGGCTGTGTTGCTGGCTGTGTTGCTGGCTGTGTTGCTTGCTGTGTTGCTGGCCGTATGGTTGGCTGTGTTGCTGGCCGTGTTGCTGGCTGTGTTGCTGGTTGTGTTGCTTGCTGTGTTGTTGGCCGTGTTGCTGGCTGTGTTGCTGGTTGTGTTGTTGGCTGTGTTGCTGGCTGTGTTGCTGGTTGTGTTGTTGGCCGTGTTGCTGGCTGTGTTGCTGGCCGTGTTGCTGGCTGTGTTGTTGGCCGTGTTGCTGGCTGTGTTGCTGGTTGTGTTGCTGGCTGTGTTGTTGGCCGTGTTGCTTGCTGTGTTGCTGGCCGTATGGTTGGCTGTGTTGTTGGCCGTGTTGCTGGCTGTGAACTTGGCTTTTCTTCGTGTGTTCCTGGGTGGGTCCTGCTCGACTTCAAACGCTCCTGCTGTGAAAGGCTTTATTAACGCTGCAGATTGTGAGCTCAGCAGCATGACTCATGCCCTCTAACTTATGACCCGCCCATATGGCCCTAACTCTTAGCCAACCCACCCACCATCCGCCCGTCCCCTTCTGGTCCTCACATCCCTGCATCTTACACTTTCATGGCTTTGTTTTGAACTTCCCCTGTTCTTTGTTCTTTTCTGTCTTTCCAGAGGAGGTGGGCTCAGCTGGGTGTAGTATTTTGTAGAAAAACAAGGAGAGAAGGCGGTGACGGTGGAGAGAAGCTGCCCAGCATGCCCTGGGTCTGCTTCTAACACACTAACCACTAGCAAGCCTCTGTTTGACTCCTGGGAGTGTCTCCTTTAATGCCCACTGAGAAAGCTGCAAGGTTGAGAAGGAGATTATTCAGACCCGAGGCAGAGTGTTGAGCAGTGCTTCAGTTTATTATCCACATTCCAGTGTTTCAACATCTGCACGTCACAGCAGCAGCAGATTTGAGAGATTTCATTGATTCGTTGCGTCTGTGATGATGCTCTTGTCCTTTCAACTGATTCACAGTAGGACAATATGACGCAGCACAAACAAATGAGCTTGAGAGTGCAATACTGATGATTAAACAGAACATCATGACCGTGTGACAGTGAGCCAGCACAGTATAACATATGCACTTTACAAAACATAGACAGAATAACTGGTGCAGAGTGCAAAGGATGCTAAAATAACATGGTTTGTGTAGCAGGGTGTTTTATGTGCATAAGAAGAATGAATAGCTTGTGTATGAATGATAATATTTACACGCATAAAGAACAAAAGCTGAATGTAAACAGTGAGAATAAATCATTTACAGGTACAGTGAAGTTTGAGACTCTGCACGGGGGAGTACACCTGACACTGGGTGTCAACTGTTCATCACAGCGATGGCCTGTGGGAAGAAACTGCTCCTCTGTCCATTTGTCTGGGTGTACAGTGTTCTTTAGAGTCGCAGTCCTGTGGAAAATGTCACCAGGCAGCATATTCAGATACGGGGGCTGGGAAAAGTTCTCTCCCTCTTTCACACTGTGATAAGTTAAAGTCAGAATTATTTTTAAATAAATGTCCAGAACAGAGTATGCATCTGTTTTATCTGACAGAAAGTGAGCTGTCAACAGCAGACCGGACTGCAGTCAGTCTGTTGTGTGCATGCACAGTTTGTACTTGACTGTGACAATCACAGTGTGAACGTGACTGTGAAAAAGTAGCAAGTAATTAGGAGGAAATGGCTTGTTGAAGATGCTACCCTAGTAGTCTAGTTGTGTTGTTCTGCCCGTTGGGAAATGCTGGAGCAGGAACAGTTGTCCTGTCATTAGTAATGGGAACCAGCAGCGAGCCTATTGTTGAGCCTGCAGATGACCTTCAGCTAAAGGTCACCACTGATTTAATGCCAGTGCACAGCTCAATGCTCAATGGGATGAAATAAGCCAGTCGGGTGGTAGTTTGTTGCTGAATCACACACACACACACACACACACACACACACAGTTGGTTGCTTCTTTAAAACCTCGGAGTCATTTGCTGAGAATAACGGTTATTTGAGTTTAGATGGTTTTACTGTCTGATTGCATCTTATAGGAAACCACAACCATCCTGCATGCCAAGCTACTTTTAATCCCAATTACACAACAGCCGACCAAGTGATTTGATTGGACAAGAGGTGTGCAGCCTCAGCCACAGCCATGCTGATATTCAACAGCATTCAAACATCATCACTCCCACTCACCTGATATTGCTTAATTAAGTTCCTTCTGAAGCTGTATGCGCGGCGTATTTTACATATGACACACAGATGTTTTGCATTTCTTTCCTGCTAACCCTCGCCTCCTTCCTGCTTCCTCCCTGCAGGTCTGATGCTAGGCTGCAGCTGCCATCATGTTCACCAAAAAGAAGAAGTCTCGTATCCAGATCTCCGCCCCATCGAACTTTGAGCATCGTGTACATACAGACTTTGATGCGCAAGAGCAGAAGTTTGTGGGGTTGCCACGGCAATGGCAGTCACTCATCGAAGACACGGCCAAAAGGCCCAAACCCTTCATCGATGTGACCGTCATCACTACTGTAGAGCCACGCAAGGTGGGGCGAGCAGAAATCAGAACAACAAACAAGTTGTTGGCTCATTCATCTTATTTAAAACTTGTGTTTAACGTCATAATTACTGCTCATTCGTTTGTGATTTCTGGCTTAGATTTCTGGCTTCTGGATTTAGAAACAAGCTTTATATGCTAGAGCCTCTCAGCTTGTCATCCACTATCGACTATAGTGTTTTTCTTGCTTTGAAATCTCCAGACAATTGTACGTGGCAGCAAACTCGGAGTGGACGGCTCTCTGACATGGCTGTTGGATGAGTTTGACACCATGTCTGTGACTCGCTCCAACTCCCTGCGCCGAGGCAGTCCTCCCACACAGCCTCGCAAGGGCTCTACTTCTTCAGGAGGAGGAGGACAGGAGAACGGAGATCCTCACCACAGACACTACGCGCACCCAGACCGACAAGACAGGTAAGAAGTTTAACTGCAACTCCTGGTGGAGTAATCACACAATCAGATTTTGTCAATAAAAGAAAATGAAGTGGTGTATCACAATTATCAGACTGATGTTTGCATTGCTTCTCAGGGATAGACCCAGACCAGACTACCAGATTGGAGGTGACCCCCGCCAGGGTCAGCGTGCAGTCCGCCCTCCACAGTGGGAAGAAGGAGGCCAGGGTCGGCCCCAGCAACAGCCCAGGGGCCAGGAGCCAAGCAGGGCCCACAGGGAAAGACCAGGCTCTGGCCCTCCTCCTCCGCCTCACAGAGACAGAGAGCCTCGGGACCGGGACCAGGTATGAAGATGGACCCAGGTTTTGAAGTGCAGCAAGAAATCCACCATGTAGCTGTCCTCTTATCCTATTTTGTATCCACCTTTCTTCTATTCATTTTCTTGGCATGCTGCACAATAATGCCTCCATCTCTCACCCAAACTCTGCCTCTCTTTAGGAGCAGGTGCTTCACAGGGATCAACCCACTGACCACAGGCCAAAGTCTAGCTACGTGGTGCGGGACGGCAGCCCTCAGTCTCCCAGAGATAAGAGGCCTCTCTCTGGGCCCAACATCCGCACCCCAAACCTTCCAGTAACGGACGGGGTGATGAAGACAGCCCAACAGAACACACGGCCATTTAATACATATCCAAGGACAGACAGCGAGGGCGGACGCAGTCCCACAGGACAGGTAAGGACGGCGACATGAACAGAAAGACAGGCGGCTGTTTCCAACCAGGACAGGCTCAAGGAGAGACGGCAGCCCTGAGGGAAACTATTGACTGGCAGAAAAAGGCAGACAGGTGCAAACTGAGCCACTGTCTGATGGATGACGGCTCTTATCACCTTGCTCTTTGTTCAGATTTAGCCACCTCTGTCCTGGTTCTCCCTCCTGAACGCCGTTAGTGTTGCCTGCATTGTAACATCAAGATTTATGTGGTTCAGCTTCAGGGTTTGCTAAAAATAAAACAACTCTGCAAAAAATTCTTCAGAGATTTAAGTATGGAAAAGAATATTTAAACTAATCAGAGTTAAATACTGTAAAGGTTCAGGCTTGACTTTTTGTTTTGTATATTCAGTATAAACACCATTATACTTGATTTTTGCATCAATATCATGAATTTAAATTTGCTAGATTAAGTACAGACATTTCTGTTTGGTAGTTTCATCCATAAACACTTGCCTATTTCTATAATTATGTACAAAATTATGTCTCCCTCACCTACTATGTGAATGTGGTGTTCTTATTTTTGAGGATTTAAGTTGATATACAGCTTGATCAGCTCCATCACTGAAAAGACTTGGCGTATGTTGTGATTGTGACAGTGTTCCTCTTTCTGTTTCTTCAAGCCGGTTCGACACCATGAATCCTCCCCTCAGAATGGCCCCTCTAGCAGCTCTTGCAGAGGATCCTCCAGCTCGAAGCCCCCTGTAAGCCACCCACACCCTCATCACACTTCCCACCCAAGCCTGACCCCAGAGGCCTCCCAGCATCCACACACGCCTCACCCCAGCGTTCAAGCCCCACGGCCCCCTGGGCCTTCTGGGCCTCCTGCGTCAGGTGCTCCGCCTCAGGGCCGCTCACCACAGAGGGAGCCCCAGAGGGTGTCCCATGAGCAGTTCAGAGCGGCGCTACAGATGGTAGTGGACCCTGGCGATCCACGGACCTACCTTGACCACTACATTAAGATAGGGGAAGGATCCACGGGGATCGTGTGTATCGCCACAGTGAAGACCACAGGGAAACTGGTTGCTGTGAAGAAGATGGACTTAAGGAAACAGCAGCGCAGAGAACTCCTCTTCAACGAGGTAAGAGTTCATGATCGAGTGATTCAAACACAGAGGTTAATTTACAGTACAGCAGCTTCACCGTGCACTCTTCCTTTACATGCTTTATTTGTCTTTACACATGAGGGTGCAGAGTAAACACGTCACTGACGGTGTAAAACATCTGAACTTTATAGGCATCACAGAAGTAGAGTTTTATTGGATTGCAGGGAACGTGACCACAGAGTATACTGTGATACATTATCTCACTTAATATCTGTGTTTTATGACTAATGCCTTTAAACCAGAGAACAATGACCGTCTTTCTCTTTAAAAATATTAAATTGTAACAGTCACAGGTCTAAAAACTATATTCACACTTTCCTGACACATTCATGGATATATATTTCACACAGAAAGACCGCAGAGCAACAAAACAGTGTGAAAGCCCGTCCCACATTCAGCTCATGCAGCCTGTAGACACAAAACCACAGAATAAAATGACCCTTCTCATAGAAGGAGTCAGAAGCTGCCATTAGAAATAATAGGTTCAGCTTTTATGTAGGTGGTGGAGTGCACAGCTGATTGTTACATTTTAGCCACTTGAATCAGCTTATGAGTAATCAGGCTTTCAGTGAGTCCCACAGTGTTAATGGTTGCTGATCAATGAATCATCAACCTTACAGATACAGTGTAAAGTACCTGTGCCCTGAATGTTTGTCCCTTTGTTTCTGTGGTGACTGAAGGTTGTCATCATGCGGGACTATCACCACGAGAACGTGGTGGAGATGTACAACAGCTACCTGGTGGGAGACGAGCTCTGGGTCGTCATGGAGTTCCTGGAGGGTGGAGCTCTCACTGACATTGTGACGCACACCAGGTGAGAGAAAAACCTTCGTCTCATTTTTACTGTACTGCCTTGCAACTTTTATATCAGACTCCAAGACTCCCTGTTTATTATTACTGCCTCAGCGCAACTCTCTGTCCTGCCCACCAAAACTCTTCCTCCATAAGGGGGCAGTGTTCCCCATGTGAAGATATATATACCACCATGACCCGTTTCATTTTACATTTTTTACTGATATGACACTTTTCCAGATTCTTGTAAATGTTCTAGTTGATTATATCTCAGACGAAGTGTCTTGCATCGACACAATGTTTAAAGCTTTTTCCTGCTCTGTGCCGCACATCATCATCGCTGCAGAAATGATGGAGTGAACCAGAACAAACAAACAAACACTGACAGATCTCTCTCCTCCACTCTCCAGGATGAACGAGGAGCAGATTGCTACAGTGTGTCTGTCTGTCCTGAAGGCGCTGTCTGTCCTCCACACACAGGGTGTGATCCACAGAGACATCAAGAGTGACTCCATCCTCCTCACTCACGATGGCCGGGTGTGTACCACATACTTCACGCTGGCACCAGATAAAACATCTTATTTCTTTTTAGGCATGAAGTGCAGCATATTAAAGGGTGACATTAAAGTTTTAAACTCAGACTCTAATTGTGGTAGTCTTAAAAAGGGTTTCTGTTTTTAAATGTCAGAGTGTTGCAGAAAGTGTCTTTGCATTTTTTCACAGCAAACATCTTAGCGCAGATGTAGCTGATAAAATTTATCACTGATCTATCGCATTGAAAGCCAGTCTGCACAACAATAGAGATCTGCGTCTCATTCCAACAGCATGCAGCGATCTGTAATGTTATTAGCCACACCTGTGAGATGTCCGAATGACTGCAGTGATAAGAACTTATCGTTTGCACAGAGGCGCTCCCTCCCAATTTAGTTGGAAAAAAGAACTAAACGTCTCTCTGTGAAGAATTACTGTAAAACTGGGCTGGTGCCAAATCACTTCCTGCCTGTTGACAAACAAGTTTCTGCTTTCTGCAGAAAATGAAACTAACATGGTTGCATAGCAAAGCCCGGGTCGAAGGAACCCAGCTTCTGCTTCTACTTATCTCTGTGCAGAAGTTATAGATGTGTCCTTCTGATGAGCTTAAGTTTCAGCCACGCTGTTATCGTGAATTTTGTCCAGGCTGATGAAGTTAAGACGAGCATCCTGTTAAACGTTGCAGTTTGTTCACATTGATTTTGCAATTTGTGAACGACTGCGTGAATTTAAGGTTATTTATTCCAGCCTTGATTCACTCACATTAATCAGCAGCTGCGTTTCTCCACACTTGCTAATTCCCGGTGAGCTGGCTTCGTCCTCCACTTTTAAATTCACATGATCAATACTATAAATTTTTTTTGATGACATCATACCTAATTTACTTGTTTTCATTTATTTTTGCTGAGTCTCTTGTACCTGTAACTACATACACGGTGTGTGCAAGTCATACATGCGATGCTAAGAGAAGCCAAGTGTAAACCACAGCGTACTTGATGTCAGCTTCGTGTGTTTGTGGTTTGTGGAGTCTTTATGAGCCGGGGCTTCACCCGGTGCCTGTCGACCTTCAGCAGCATGGCCAGACGTCTCTACAGTGACACCGAAGTTACGCTCTGTGAGAGATACCTGCAGTGACTGCTTTATGCTGCTTTCCTGCTAATGAGTTTCTTGAATAAAAGTATGTGTGCAGTTATCTCTATGCACCAGTGGGATTGAATATATTAAGACTTGTGATATATAACTGCGAGTGGCTCAGTGTGTAAACCACACTCTCTGTGCTGTGTGTCCTTTTGTGTTCAGATAACAGTGGACCTACTTTCATTTATAAATGCTGAAAGTCTTTATACATTTATTAACACTCTTGGTTTAATCCCGGTAAGACCTCTCAGCTCTGGACACACAGAAAGCTTCCTGCTGGCTGCTGTGGTGTTCTTAGTGCTGATGTAGGTTTGAGTTGTTGCTTTGGATTTGACCAGGCAGGGGAAGCAGGACCTGACACACACTGATCCCATCAGGGGGATAAATTAAAAAAATGGAGAAACGCACTGAATCTTCAGTATTAGGTTTATTTTAAAACTGTAGATAAAGTTAGTTTCTGATGTTACTTTGTATGTCAGTGTTCATATGTGTGTTCATGTGTGCACCAGTTTGTTTCATTTTTTTGAACAGTCGGCCTCGTGGACTCCATCAAAAGCTGGTTGTCCGTCTGTGTTTGGTATCTTTGTCGTAATACCCAGCCATGCACAAACCTTTTCAGAAAGAGTGGTGGCTGCCAGTGAGAACTGTGAGACTATTGAAGCATAACACAGAAACTGTCTAACCAAATATAATATTTTCATGCAGTTGAAAAACAGCTCAAATATTTTGTCGTCTGTCCAGAATCAGAAGTGATTTACTGTGTTGAAAGAATTTATAATAATATGCACTGTGCTGTACTTCAGTGCCAAACATTCCTGCATCGCTCATTCTTTAGCTGTGTAACAGCATCAGAAACTGTTTCTGCTCTGGCAAGCAGTAAAATGTTTGAATGAAGTTATTGTGTTTCTTCAGCCTCACATGGAACAACGTCAGAGCAGCCGACGTGTCTGTGCCAGTCAAATCTGCAAAATGCAGAGGAAGACACGTCTCTGCTCATCTTCAAAATTTGATATCTGCAAATGAATCATAACTTTAAAAATAGCTAATAAAGTCTGATCGCCATCAGATGATAACCAACTGGTTCTGCTTGTTGTGCTCTCTTTATGTAGTCTGTTTGGAGAGATTACACATGAATGTAATGTGAAAAGTCATTTTCATTTTAACCTTGACATTGTGTATCTGTGTTTCCTGTTTCATCTTCTGTCTGGACAGATCAAGCTGTCGGACTTCGGGTTCTGCGCCCAGGTTTCTAAGGAAGTGCAAAGAAGGAAGTCTCTGGTTGGAACTCCATACTGGATGGCACCAGAGCTCATATCCAGACTGCCGTATGGACCAGAGGTGACGCTCACACTTTGTTAGCCCTCTGGATTTTCCTGTTCTTTGTCAGTTGAATATCTAAAGATGCTCTTCTGCTTGTTGACTGTCTATTCTCCCTGTGTCCAGGTTGATATCTGGTCTCTGGGTATCATGGTCATAGAGATGGTGGACGGGGAGCCGCCGTACTTCAACGAGCCGCCGCTCAAAGCCATGAAGATGATTCGAGACAACCTTCCGCCCAAACTGAAGAACCTGCACAAGGTACAAAGACAAAATCTGAGTTTGACAGAGCAGCAGACGTCTTTACAGTGTCACTGTTGTTGATTCTTTTTTCGTATAATAACACAAATGCTTTGAGGTCTTCTCTCTTCTTGCAGCTCGCGTTTGGTTTGTAATCACGCTGGCAGGAAAGAGTTTGATAAGAAATGTGTCACTCGACTGCTTTGTCGAGAAGTGACGACACATTAAAGGAGCGTTGAGCAATCCGTGTCCTTTCCATGACTCCGTCTTTAGTAGACAGGTTATCTCTGACCTGGCACAGATCCCAGTACTAATGACACCATCTTTACTAATGATAGCACACAGGCTACAGGAGAGCTGAATTAAGCAGCATATAAGATAACAGAGGAGTATTCACGCTTTTCTTAGTTACTAGTCTGAGTGTATCTATGTTTTTAAACCAGAGGGGATATAAAAAGAAACTGTTATAACTGTTCCTAAACGCAATGTTTATTTCTGATTCTATCTTAATTAAACCCAAAATCTAAACTCAGACGAAAATAAGTTCATGAGTTGGTTTCACAGCTGGAGAAGAAGAAGTCTGTGTTTCTGTTTCTGAGCCTTCAGTTTATTTTTACTCTGCAGTGTCATACATCAGTGATCAGGTCCCAATACTGACTCTGTTCATACTGCAGGAGTTTTACTGACTGAAACAGCCACCTGTTTGCTCAACCATGCTCCAAAGAGCATTACAAACTTCATCACTACTGGCTCTGATCACCCTGGATATCTTCTCTCTCTCCCAGGTCTCCCCTCTGCTCAAAGGCTTCCTGGACAGGATGTTAGTGCGAGACCCGGCTCAGAGGGCCACGGCCAGCGAGATCCTCAAACACCCTTTCCTGACGAAGGCCGGTCCGCCATCGTGCATCGTCCCTCTGATGAGGCAGAACAGGATGAGATGAGGCATGTGACACTAACCCTCCAGACACCGGAGGGCAGCGTGTGCAGGTTCAGATGGAGTAGAATACTCCTGCACACAGAGGGGAGGCCACAGGGGTCAGAGGTCACACACGAGAGTCTGCGATTTGGGTAAAACTCTCAGAAAAGTGCTGCAACGTGTAAACTGTGCAGGAGTATTCTATTTCTCTTATGTGAATCACTGAACTGTGGGGAGTATATTCCCTAAACAAGAGGCAATAAGGTGGTGTGTGTGTGTGTGTGTGTGTGTGTGTGTGTGTGTGTGTGTGTGTGTGTGTGTGTGTGTGTGTGTGTGTGTGTGTGTGTGTGTGTGTGTGTGTGTGTGTGTGTGTGTGTGTGTGTGTGTGTGTGTGTGTGTGCATGACTGTGTTTCATGGCATGTGTGAGTGCTCTCTTAGAGAGAGAAGAGCAGAGAAGCCACAACTTGCCCGTCAAGTGATTTTTAGCTGAGTTCATGTTTTAGTTTTATATGAAGGGCCTGACGTGGGAAGTTTAAGGACTGTGGCTCTTTTTTATTTTTCCATTTGGACCGTACCTGGATTTTTAAGTGTGAAGGTGGGTTTGGCACACCAGTCGGATTCTTTGAAGGAGCCCGTTGGCTGATTTTAGAGGCAGGCAGAGCAACGTTTTAATCTCACAATTCAACAGTCTGGAAGCCGAGACCTCTCTCACGGATGGATCCAGACTCGGACACAATCCTCACCACGCCCAGAACTTACTACTGAGGGAGAATATCTTTTGACTCAGAAATGAGTCAGATGGACTTTATTTTGTAGCCATAAAAATACTAGCTTCCTGTTGTAAACAAGCAAACACACTAAGTCAAAAGGTAAACACTGGAGTTGTGTTTTTTTTAACAGATGAATTTTCTCTTATTCCTCCTTATTTTCCTGTGTAAGTACAATGAACATAGAGAGATATATCAGTTTTGATGTTTTACTATCTCTTATTTTGTGATTGTTTTTATTATGATGATTTGTTTCCTGGTTTATTTTAGAGAGATGTGATGATTTTTTGAAGCACTGTCGACGAGAGATAGAAGCTGCACACCCGGTTGAATCCAGCACGCAAATAATAGACACTAGACATTTTATTTTGTTGTTTATGAGACCCGACCCGATAGGACCGTAAACCTCAGTGGTCACGAGGTCAATCAGACCAGCAGGAAAGGTTTTACAGGAACACATGGACTGACTGAGTATAAAATCCTGATAAAACACTGATTTCACAAGAGAAGGCTGGTCCACACCTTCATTCTGTGCCGTAGTTTACAGTTTTAGCAGATAGCCAGAGGTAGAAAAGGAACATGAGCTGCTTCGTAGGTAATCAGCGAGTTGTTGTTTTTAGTCTGTGGTGCATGTCGGCTTCCTTTTAACGTCATTACTTCACTTCAGACTTCAAACTCACCCCCAGTCTTCTGATTAAATCAATTAACGTTTGATTGCAGGGTTAATGCATCCGACAGGCCGCTACTGAGTTCACCTCATGGTGTGAGTGCTGGGAAGGAGCAAACAATCAGCTTATTTATAAATGATAAAGAAAAACTCTTCCACTACTCAGCATGACACAGAACAGAGTGTAACAGATCAGCAAGAACGGCGGCTTTGTTTCCAGTTATATCTCCAGTGAACAGTGTTGGTAATGTGTGTGTGTGTTGTTATTTTAGTGTTTGCATTTCAGGCATGCATGTGTGTTCTGTGAAAGTGGACCGTTGGGCAGATGACAGGAAGATAACAGAAGTACTTAGAAGGAAGAAAACTCTTTAATGTAAATCCACCCTAAACACTAGTGAGTAACAGCTGCTAATGATACACACACACACACACACACACACACACACACACACACACACACCCAAGCTAAAAATAAAACATCAGACCTGTGTCAAACTGCTCCGGCTGCACTGATGAAGCACAAAGGCTTCAGTTAGTTTCATGACTAATACTCAGAGGTCACAGCCTGAGTGGTGGAGGTCGTTTGTTTGGAGAACAGGGTGCATGAAGTTTTTTCACAATAAATTCACTTTCAACACTCATCTGTTTGTCCCCTGTGCCAAACGACACCCAAAGTCGCCTCAGCCTCAGCCGCTGAATGAAACCATAAAGAATTAATTACAGTTCCCTTTGGCCCGGGTCTTATTATTATCCACCCACTTCTGCCCTGATGTTCCTCAGGCAGGGATAGGAGGCGTCTTCATCAGCAGACATCTGTAGTTTCATACGGTACCTCGTAGCAGTGCACAGTCATTTATAGAGAAGATGAACCTAAAGATAAGGCTGTTAGAAATTCATTCCTCTCGAGGCGATGCACATAAACAAAGCCTGCAGACACATTCCCCCTCTGTGCCAAGGCTGCTGTTTCCATTCCTTCTCCGTCTTCCAGTTCAGCTGCTGCTCTTCTTTTCAGACAAGACCTCGGTCAAGGAGCCGGTTCTGATGCTTCCCACTAATCTGATGCTCCCTGGAAATTAACGTTTTGCTGTCTGAATACTCACTACAGAGTTATTTAGTTGGTGTAGCACACTTGTTGTTCTTGTTGCACATAGAACATGTCTACACGGTATATATACTGTATATGTTTGTATACTAGAGCTGCAACGATTAGTCAATCGATTAGCTGTCAACGGTTAATCTGGAACTGTTCAGATAATCAATAAATCTCTTTGTTTAAATTGTCCAAATTCAGAAATAAAATAAAACATTTGAGGACGTCACTTTGGACGTTTGTCACCAATCTGACATTTTATGGATCAAACAACTAATCGATGTATCAATAATAATTAGTTACAGCTCTGATATATACTGCCACACATCCTTTACTGTTGTTCATGTAGCAGCACCGCGCAGGATGCAGACTGAGGTGATAACTCAGTTAGTCACAGTTTATCAATGATGTGTAGCTACACTTTGAACAGATAAGATCGCTAAAGCAGCAGCGGCCTTCAGCGGCGTTCGTCTCTGACTCCAGAACTTTCTGCTGTGTCAGTTTCTGTTTTGTGGTCGCCAATAACGACGCAGAGACAAACATGACTGCTGATCTGAAATGTGACATTTTAAGATGAGACCGATAAGTCCAGTAAGTCAGTATAAGTTCAGTTTAGGATTTAAAGTGAGGACTGGCCTCCTGCTGAGTGCTGCTGCATTTCATCAGGTGTGTTTCTTGCTGGACTTTCTGAGAGGCCCTCGTGGCTCATGGCTTTGTCAGTGTTAGGGCCACCAAGGTTTTGAGAATTAAGTAGTAATGTGAGAAAAAAAGTTGTAATACTTTGATGAAAGCCTAATAATTGTATTCTATAAGAGCTATTTGAACAGCAGAGGTTGGGTTGCATACGGCCTCTACGTCCATCGTCCATCTCACCCCGTGATAAGAACATTCAAGCTTCAGGTTTTCAAAATGACTCATTTGATCCACAAAGGACAGACTGCTCTCAGTCTAGTATTAAATCTCATAATATAATTTTCTTCTCAAAATATTTGGACTTGTTGTGGCACTAATACTCTGTTATATCTGATGTTTTTGGTCTGTGTATTTCCATCCTTTGATCGGTTTTCATCTGATTATCAATGTGAAGATCCAGCATGTGTTCACGCCGGTGGTGGACATGTTGCTCATCAGGCAGACTGTAATGACGTTTTTATGGACCAGATTCAACTGCTGTGTGTGTGTCTGTGTGCAGGTATGTTTGTTTGCATATTCATGAATTCATGCCTTAACATTAACAATCACTACTTGACAGATTTTTGTGACACTAAGACTGTTGGAGAAGGTGAAACTTCCGTGACGCTTCTTGAAAGTGAGAACTCTCGTTAACATTCCTGACAGTTTTCAAATCGTTGACTTCAGATTGAGGAATTTTCAGGGTTTGTTTAAAATGTGTCTCCACGCTCGACGTCGGCGCTGTGTTGTCTGAAGGAGGGCCGGTCCATGGGGATTTCCAAGAAGCAAGACTGCCGGGATTAATTTCTTTCAGTGTCTCCCTGCTTCACATCAGAGCTTCCAAAGATTTCTGTTCATTTCCTGATAAGTAGCCAATGAGCAGCTCCCATGCTGCTGTTCAGAGTTTAGTGCCTTGCTTAGTGGCATCTTGACAGACGTTTTCTTGAGTGAGTGGTCTTGCTTCTTGGAAAACCCCTGCAGGACTTTCCACAGCCAACATGTGGTGATAGAAACCAGGACACTGCTGAGCCGCCGGCTGAGCTCCTCTTAAAAATATGTGACAAAAGAAACAAATGAATTCATCCTCTGATGAACTGTTATGACTGTCATTGATTTGCCTCTTTTGTAAAAGCTGATTTTGTTGATCTGTTCCTGACATATTTTGTCAGACGTCAGATTCCAACAACTGTTCTTGCACCATCTTTTGTAAACTTCACTGGTATTGTACAAACATACTCACTTTGCAAATTTTACTTTTTTTTTTTTTTTTTTTTTTCAAATACAGATTTTGTAAAAGTTACCTGTGGTGTCTGTTTTCTGTTTCACTCAGTTTGTCGGATTACTGTCATCCAGCTGTGACCTGACCCTCAACCTCTCTTATGAATATTATACACCACATTCTGACAGTAAATCCTTGAATCTGACGCCCTGAACCTCGCAAAGTAAAACATGATCACATCATTGTGCAATGTATGAAACCACAGATCAGCTGTTTACAGTAACAGCCAGAAAAACAGAAGCACACGCCTTCTTTGTGTAATCCAAACAGCTGATCTGCAGCGTTATACAGTGAAGGGTTCACTTACATGGATATTCATATTGATTTTTCTTTTTTGACTTCAAACTACTTGAACTTTTACTTTGAAGGCTGAGGAGCACCGCAGTGGTGGTGACCTGCTGGTCCAGAGGATTGAACCAACAATCTCAAGCTAAATAAATCTTATTCTATAGACCAGATTATTTTCTGTGCCTTGAACCCTTCGGTACATGAGAGCTGTCCTTTTGCACATGAGGGCTTACATTTCACTTCTTGTCTGTTCTATATCTATAAACCCACCCCATGAGAAAGTCATGTCTGTGGTCACAGAGGTGTGAGCGAACAAACCAAACACTGAAGAACATTTTTCTCATGCTGTACTGACTGTCGCCATCACCAGCCTGTCTTAAACACTCTGCGCTGCTCTGTGTGGGATTCATAAGAAAGTGGGCGTTCAGCAACATGAACAGAAATATGCATGACTTTGCAAAACACTGGTGTGAACGAGTTCAGCTATGATACAGTCAACAGTTAGTATGGACCTGTAGAGGATCTCCAGCTGGTGTTTGGTCAGTGTCCTCTGCTATTCACATACAAAACAGAAACCTCAAACTAAAGTGCAGAATTCAGCGTCAGTGGCTGCTGAGCTTTGGAAGTGATTCGTGTGTTTAGTCATTGAAGGAAATGATGCACCACCACTTGAAGAAGTGGCTCCACTGTGTCTGATGCTGTCATATTAGGGCCTGAATTCAAAGGCATCCTCCCTCGACCTAACAGCCTGATGCCGTGGCTGATAACGAGCCCACATGCTGCGTGATGAGCTAATACTGTAAAACCAGGTTTCAGTGGAAACGCTGAAGAAACTGTGCTGTATTACAGCAACAGGCAGAGTCAGCGCGGCTGTATTTTTAGCACTTCCGTCAAGTCACCCCGTCAGTCAAAGTAACTGAGCATCAGGCTGCAGCTCTGCAGGCCACAAGTCTTCAGCTTTTACTGTAAACACTGAGCCTGCAGGGTGGGCCCTGCAAACAATGACAGCTGATCACAGAGCAGCTGTGGCTGTGGTTTGTGTGTGTGTGTGTGTGTGTGTGTGTGTTTAAGCTGTTGGACCTCACCAAGATAGAAAGATAACGAGGACATTTTTCTGGTATTTCATTTGTTTAGTGGCTGGTTAAGAGTTCGATGTAAATTTCAGGGTCATCGTGCATTCATGCATGGCTCACTCAGTCACTTTTAAATGCAGTGTAGAAATTTTGATGTCATAGAGAAAATTAGGCCAAAACTTATAGACAACGATTCTCTATAATCTGTATAACAAACCGTGCAGGGAGGGCAAACTACTTCTCCTTTAGTCAGAAATCTAACACTGAAGTGAAACTGTCAGGATATGATATGGACTATTCATTTTTGTGATAGCAAAATTAAGAAGCTATCTCAGACTCTTCTGGTTTTTCCTCGACTGTCATCACAAAGGTTAGAATTTGTATTTTTCAGTGAAATGTTTAATTATCGGATCATCACCAAACATTCATGATCCCTGATGATTCGTTTACGACCAAATACCTGCAGCTTTGATGGTGAACATGATGAATATTACATCTGTTCAGCATCAGCATGTCAGTTAATATATGTTGTTTATAGTTTATATCATCGTTACTATGGTAACACAGAGTGTAGACCAGTGATCAGGCCATAAAGCCTGTACCACCGAACGTTTCTGACTCACAATGAAAACTTATGCATATTAGTAAATGTTCAATAACACTAATACTACTAATGTGATCTGTGCAGTTTGCAGAGGTGGTGATTTCACTTTCTGCTGCTGCAACTGGAATTTTTACTGTTGGCAAAGTTGAATGAGGACAGATGAGCAGATGAATTGATCCAATCCAAACACTGACATCACGAGTCAGAACACGCTTCAGACTGAGATATTGTTGCTGCACTTTACATCTCATGCAGGCTCCAATGTTCTGGATTGTTTCACTGCAGAAGTTGTGGTCACACTTTTAAACAGAGGCTGCAGTTTATAGGATACACTTTAAATGCTGCCTGCAACTTACAGCATGACTGCTGAATAAATGAAGCAGCAGTAAAACACTCGTCGGTTCTTACTGCTATTTAAATGTTGGTAGAAAACAGGAATGTGGGGGAGAGGCTGTCATTTGTATCTCTACTTGTTTCACCCACAGTTTAGAAACGTGTCTAGCAGTTGGCACCTTCATGTGTCAGTGTGAAGGTTTCCAGCTTCTTCTTCTCCTTTCACCTTTTCCCTTCAGGGGTCACCACAGCGAATCAGCTGCCTCCACCTAACCCTGTCTCCTGCATCCTCTTCTCTCACACCAGCTACCTTCATGTCCTCTTTCACTGCATCCATAAACTCAGCATCCTTCTACCAATATATTCACTCTTGCTCCTCTGGACATGTCTGAACCATCTCAGTCTGGCCTCTCCGACTTTATCTCCAACACCTCTAACATGTGCAATTTCCTAAAAAGCTGAGGAACTAATTAGTGGCAGTGTGACTCTGTCAGTGTGTGTGTGTGTGTGTGTGACTCTGTCAGTGTGTGTGTGTGTGTGACTCTGTCAGTATTGTCTGTCAGTGTGTGTGTGTGTGTGTGTTTCTGTTTCTGTGGTGAGCGTTTCCAGAACATGACGGAGCCACGCAGGTGGGCGGTGTTTGGCGTCCCGCAGCGGCCAATAGGAAGGCTGGATGTCCGTGTCAAACACAGCTGATCGTCGGGGAGACAGACGAGCCGAAACGGTCCCACTTGTTGCTGAGCAGGAGCCGCGAACATCAGCTGACGGTCGAGCTCGGATCCATCTTCACTTTCCATCCTCGGATCTGTCGGTAAACGTCCAGAAATCTCCGCCGCAGCCCGAACAGCGCGTCCGTTCACCGACACACCGCTGCTGCCTCTCCAGGATCTCAGGTGAGACAGATGATCCATTCAGACGGAGCGGGTGTCCGTGTTTGAACTTTACCTGTCAAAGTGATCAGATATTATTTTTAAATCATAAATAATTGATAATAATAATGTATCGACAGCTCCGCCCTCTGATTGGCTGAGACGCGCAGGAGAATCATTTCATGATGAATTGTTGGTCCTGTAGTTTGATCATCAGTCTATTAATTATTGATGTTTTATGAGGTGGTTAATAATCATTCATTCATCCTGACTGGGTTCGTATATACAGACCCTGTTTCCAGGAGTCCTTGAGTTAAATCCAGGTTTTTAAAGGGTGTTCAAGGGTTCGTTCAAGTGTGTTTAAGGAGATTTGTGGTTTCTTAAGGGGCTTGCAGTGTCCTTGAATGTGTCAGAGGTTTTGAAGAGATCATCTGAGCTGAAACTGTTTGACGATTAATCAGAATACGAATGTGTGAATATTTTGATCTGAGTCGTTGTTTTAGTAAATTTCAAACATGAATTAATAATTAAACTAGTGTGTGTGTGTGTGTGTGTGTGTGTGTGTGTGTGTGTGTGTGTGTGTGTGTGTGACCCTCCCTTACCTGAAGTGGCACCACTTGACTCACAGATAAGACTGTAGTATGATAGCTTGTTCTCCCTAGCAACACCTGGCTGACTTTGAGTGCAGTTCAATACAAATACACCGTTATTTATCTCTGCAAAGGGAAACTGTGTACAGCAGCTTCACCACCCCGATCATCAGACACACACACACACACACAGACACACACACACACACACACACACACACAGACACACACACACACAGCAGATAAGAAAAGAAAACACACACTCAGAGGCTGCAGGTGTACGGACACTATTTATGAATCATAAACATGAATGCATGTCATCAGCGGCGTGTAGGACTGAGGTTTGTGTTTATAATATTAGAACATTACAGAGCTCCAGCTGCTCATCAGCATAAATATTCTGATCAGTCTCATGTTGATCAGACATTCAGAGTTGAACCAGCACTTACTTTACATTCACGTCTTTGTTGCACCACATTATAACAGAAGAACAAGAACGAGCCCCTGCCCCCCCACTGTGTCCTGTAATGCAACATCAGCACATCCTCTGTGTGTGTGTGTGTGTGTGTGTGTGTGTGTGTGTGTTCAGGGTGCATTGTGTACACTGGTTGTTCGAAACATTACAAACCCTGTGACATGCCACCTCACTTCATCTGACTGAGTTTTGAATGTGCGGTGAGCAGTGCAGATTTTTATAGGTCGCTGTGACGTGAGTTATCCACTGAAGGCTTTATGTGTGAGGAGTGTGGGGGCTTGAGGAGTTTCTCAGCTTCTTGAATCATATTTCAGATATTTCAGGTTTATTTTTTTACCATAATTCTAGAAACAATTAGTCAATTACTTGATTAGCCAATCAAATGATCATAACTGCAAAATATTATGTTTTTTTATCTTTATTAATTTGTATTAAAGCTAAATATGTAGAAAAGTGTGACGGTGATCCTCTTTCCTCTGATGTTACTGATGTTTCAGGTCAGTTGAGGTTGAACTGCACGAGTCACAGATCGGATCAGAAGCGCTGAAACATCAGATATAACTATAAGGTCATGAATGAAATGTGTTTATTTGAGCTGTTAACGAGGACATCAGGGTTAACACTGCATCATCATAATGAGATGTGAATAATGCACATGTTTTTCTTTTAATATCAGACAGACTCGCTCTGCATGACTCACACGCTGCTGTAAAGCAGCAGAGCAGAAAGAGCAAAGTTTAACATGGCACAACAGGAGCCGTCCCCACAGCTACTGATCAACCAGACTGTCAGATGTGGTTCAAGTGGGTGAAGACATCATCACAATTTACTACAGGCTAACTGTAACTGAGTCAAAGCAGACTTCCAGTGGTCATCCTCATGTTTCTGGTCTTGCTGTTATCTCTGGTGCTCGGTTCTGTATCAGACGTGACCGTGACCTGCACGGCGTCTTTTCTGGGATTTTCCCAGGGGAAGTTTCTGCTGGTGTGCCATCATCGCTCATCGCTAACGATGCAGGTCTTCCTCTGTTTGCATCAAACATATGGCTGTTTTGGCTGGAAACATAAAATACATCACATCACATTTTTAAGTAAGAGCTACTGGGTAGCAAGTGTTACTTTACGTCGTTTTGTGGACGTGATCTCATCTGAATCACCACTGAAGTGTTTCCACAGAACCAACGTGGACACAGTTTAGTATCATGGACCTTTTTTGACTGATAGCTCAGTGAGTCCCACTCAGGACAGGATGGAGTGGAGATACGATGAGGAATCACTTTCTTTGCAAAAGTGATAGCAGCTTTTTATCAGAAACTCAAAGTGCAGCTGCAGCAGAGGAGCTCCAGGCCCCCAACGTGTGAAGCCGCCTGTGGTGAAGCTCGAGCGTGCTGTCAGTCATTTTCCATGCTGCCGTCATTCTCCACCGCCCTGTAAAGCGGTGTCAGCTGGCACGATGTGGCACTGTGAAAAAAAAACACGACATTTAGGTCTGCTGGTGTTTGTAGTGACTGTGCACACGTCAACTTTTGTTCATATGCTCGGAAAAACATGATCTGTGTCAGTTAAAAAAAGCAAAACTCATGCGTGTAAATTATCACGTGGAGCTGAATTAATTAAATATTAATAAATAAAATAGAATTTTCTTGAGAAACATCATAGCAGAAGTTCTAATATCACAGAGGGCCATGATGACTAAGATGCAGATCTCCCACGCAGATTGTGGTCACATAAGATGGAGCTGTGTGTGTGTGTGTGTCTGTGTGTGTGTGTGTCTGTGTGTGTGTGTGTGTGTGTCTGTGTGTGTGTGTCTGTGTGTGTGTGTGTGTGTGTGTGTCTGTGTGTGTGTGTGGTATCCATCTGAGCATGGCTGGCTGCTCCAGAGATGACTGGCATCTCTCCTGACATGAAAGCAGAAAACACACTGAAAGCACAAAGCACACTTACACACACCTACACACACCACACTGAAACACACTGTAGCATTCAGGCTGGCGCTGTAGCAGAGGTCTGGCACCGGTTTATCAGGACCTGCGTGCTTGGGATGGTTTTAAGTCATCCGGAGAAAGCGTTTGGGTTGCTGTGGTTTCAGTATGAACTTCTGCTGCTGCACTGTCAGGTGTGACTATTGGTCAGTATGGTCAATGTCGGGCAGCAGTGGGACGTGACAGTTTCACTTCTGAACAACATGAACGTTTAAAACCGGTTCAGAGCTGCTGTGAAAGGTTTGAAGGTAAAATTAGAGGACGAAGCAGAAACAGGAGCGACAGTTAAGGTCACTTTAACATTAATCATTTATTGTCAGGTTAGTCTGCTTTTTATTATTTCTTGTTAATACAATATTTGCATATAGTTTAGGTTACCTTAATGTACTTTGTAATGTAATGTAATTTAACGAGACACTTGCTGCATTTTTCTGTCTTGTATCAGCAGAGTTTGCGGTGACACCTGTTTGTCATTTTAAAGAGCTGCATTCTTAAACCAGCGTCATGGCTTATCAGCTCGTAACCAAACTTGACCTGATGCACATCTGTTTATTTCATCAACACATTTAAAATGTGTGTTTGCATGCGGCCTGCTGCTGTCAGAGTTCAGCCTGAAGGTTTTGTTTGGAAAATCCGAATGAGGAATGCATGATGCAGCTGCTGAGTGAAGAGCAGGAGAGGCCGCAGAGGTGTGCTGACACGCGGCAGCTGACAGGTGTGAGGTCGGCTTTGTAAAGTAAACAACCAGCTGGTTTGACACCTTTAAAAACAACACACCTTTCTTTCACACCTGTGATGTCACTTATATTTTAAGACATTTACTGCATCTGAAACCTGAGAGAGGTGCAACTTGTACTTCTTGTTCAAAATATTGACCGGACGTGTGTGTGAGTGTGAAGACGGCTGCTGGTGTATTTGTGTGTGTGTGTGTGTGTGTGTGTGTGTGTGTGTGTGTGTGTGTGTGTGTGTGTGTGTGTGTGTGTGTGTGTGTGTGTGTGTGTGTGTGTGTGCCTCTGAGTATTAGTCATAAAACTAACTGAAGCCTTTGTGCTTCATCAGTGCAGCCGGAGCAGTTTGACACAGGTCTGATGTTTTTTTTTTAGCTTGGGTGTGTGTGTGTGTGTGTGTGTGTGTGTGTGTGTGTGTGTGTGTGTGTGTGTGTGTGTGTGTGTGTGTGTGTGTGTGTGTGTGTGTGTGTGTGTTTGTGTGCATTTGTGTGTGTTCTCTGCTCCTGACTCTTTTTCTCTATCGTGTTTTGAAGGAAGTCTGGTTTGATGTCTGGGTCGGTCTTGTCTCCATGGCCGTGTGGACGCATCAGTCTGGTTTGTGGACTCCTTCTCCTGGCCTCCTCACCGCTCCTCACTGCAGGTACGACCTCCACCTGAGTTCAGTCATGAATGTTTTCTTCTTCACTCGTTCCAGCAGACAGGTGAATATTTGTCAAAACAACGAGTAGGAAGAACGTGTGGGTCTGCTCACTCACAGTGAAACTGAAAGCCGAAAGAATGCTTTGAAGAAAATCACTCTGTCTAACTAATTTTATTGAAATGTGACCACAGCAGTGAAAACCTTCATCACACAGAGCAACAGTTCAGTCTGACATTTTTTCTGATGACTGATTGTGAAATGCTAAATGAACTTTAGGCATCGTGATGCTGCTGAAGCTTTCTGTTCACTTTGGCTCTTCCTCTTCTGATCAGAACTTTTTTTTGTCAAGCTCACACTCTGTGATAAAATGAATTCTCTGAAACTTCATTCAAACTCTTTGGGAACTGTGAGCTGCTCGACACGTGTGCCTTCCCGTTTCTAACCGTGTGAATAACACGGCAGAAAAAAATAAAAAAGATAACTTTTCCCATCTCGCTTCATCTTGCTGACTTTCATCTCTCTTCACCTCACACTTGACCTACTCTTCACGCGTACGGGGTTAAGGAGCTCGCGGGGGCAGTGGAAACCAAAATTCTGCAGACGCAGGCTTTTTTTAAGGTGACAGGTGTAGAAATAGAGGATGTGGGTAACAGAGTTGGCTGCTCTGGCAAAGCTGCCCTTTGGGTGAGGCTGAGGTGGTTGTGAGCGTGTTTCGGTGAATGAGCAGAGAGTTTCTGGAAACAGGTGGCAGAATGCATTCACGTGTTCCAAACACAATCCTGTCTTTCAAATCACCGCACTGTCCTCTCACTCTGTACCAGTCTGTGTCACACTCACCCGTCATCGATCACCCTCTCACCCTAACATCGTGTCTGCATGCCTCTCCTCACAGAGTGCGATGACAAAACAAACACGCAGGCATCAGATGTCCTTGCTAATTTGCAAATATTCACAGTCTGGTAAACGACCTCCAGGAGGATTTACACGTGGTGTTAGTGACATTTTCAAACCCATGAGTTAGACCCGCATCAGTTACAGGGTAATGATAGAGGCAAACACAGGAGAAATCTCTGTGGTTACAGTGCAAACTGAGCTAATCTCTCTGAGCTGCCGGAGGGAGAAAATCACCTGCAGGATATTTGAGCTCTTCTTTAAAGCCAAAGAAAACAAATGTGTGTGAGTCTGCAGAGCTGGAGGAGCTGGAAGAAGAAGAGGGTTTTATGGAAAATTAGTTTTAATTCCATAAACATGGTGTGAGGTCAGAATGTTGTTGTTTTACAGACCTGCTCTCATCACTGGGTTTTGTATTTCTACAGGCCGAATGGGCAACTGCTCTCACCCTCTGGTGCCAGAACACGGAGGTTTCCGCTGTGATCCGTCCCCGTGTCGAGGTTTCCTCCATAAGACCACCATCCACCTCTTCTGTGAGCCCGGATACCACATCAGGAGCAAGGTCCGAGTCTCCAAGTGCCGCCACGGGTTTTGGCAGCCTGCGATACCGACCTGCGTCCCTATCAAAGGTAAGAGTTTTATAACAAGTTCTGTAGTATTTATATTTATATTTGCAGTTTAATAAGGGAGCAGACTTGAAGTAACTCATAATTTTATCATGTAGGCTGAGAAAAATGAAAAGCTTCTAAAATGTTACATTTGCTGCTTTGTAACCATTGTAGTTAGTGTCAGTCCACAGTCAGATACTGTACTGGGAGTGTCTTTGGTCTGAGGATATTTCAGCCGTGTCAGTAGTTCTGGTTCCTCTTCTGTTTCAGCTGAGTTTGCCATCCAGTCGTGTGACTTTAGAATTTCCCCATTATTATATTAATTATTATTTGTCAGCAGATTTTCTCTGACAACTCTAAACATCCCTGAACATTTCCCAGCAGCCCCAGGCATCTCAGTGTCCCTCAGTAATTACCTCAGGTTATAATTTATTCATGACTCACCCCTGAGTTTTAAGACTGATTAGTCATTTTATCACAGTTCCTTCTTGCTTTGAGCGCTCAGGAAGCATCGCTGTGGTCGGGTTATGGGGGCTGATTCCCAGTGGAGTTACCTACACTTCAAATCTATGTAGAGCATGAGAAGTAGTCTGGACTTCCCGTGCAGGTTGTTAAATCTAAAAATAAATTCATAGTTCTGATCTTATTTTTAATATTTGGTCGTGTTGGGTATATTTTTAAAGATCTGAGATCTGTCTCTTCTATCAGGTCTGAGTTTATCTTCGGCCCCTCTATTACAGTGCAAACCCAGCAGCGGTGGCTTGCGTTTATCTTTTGACCTACTTAACAGAGACTTGCAGACTTGCTCGGGTTCTGCAGGGGAACGTGAAGCTTTTCTTTCCTCACACCAGTTCCGACTTCCTCTGTCGATATTCACTCAAACACGCTACAACAGGAAATCAGAGCGCAGAACGAGGAAGTGGGTGAAACCACCATAATAACCATGAAATATTTCCTCAGTGTTGACACTGTCAAAACCTCATGGAAAGCTGCTGCCATGTTGTCACAGGCACACATTCAGATAAAAACTATAGATCCTGTGTTTGATAGTGTTTCTGTTAACTTGTCTCAGAATACCTGGGGTTTTCCGTAGTGGTGCAGCACAGATAGTTACATAACCACCAAAACAATATTTCACAACAAAACACAACTTCTGGGTCCATATTTTTTTATATCTTCTTTTTCTGTTGGATAGGTTTTCATGTTTGTCCTGCAGATAGCTGCAGATAGTTTTATAGTTTTTCATGTTTTTACCTTCTTCTCCTGTTCAGAGGGTCCTAACATGAACTCTGATGACAGAGTGAATGACTCGATGCCCAGCATGGCCACCACAGCGGTGGGTGTGTCCATCTTCCTGCTCACCACCACTGCCTGCCTGGTTGTCAAGTCCCGCCTCTACCCCTGTCAATCACACAGGTAAGAAGCTGCAGGGCATCTCCTGGTGTCAGGGGATAATTACAGGACCACTATGTATTTGTTTGATTAAAGTCAGAAGGTTCACCACTTACATGAAGTAAATCTTTCTCTGACCCTGCAGCCGTCGCTCCTCAGACCAGCTGGACCTGATGGTGGACGGACTTCCTGTCCCCCTCCCCTCCTACGAGGAGGCGGTGTACGGCAGCTGGGGGCAGCGCATCCCAGCCTGCTCCGCTCCAGGACCCACCCAGCTCCTCTTGGCTCAGGAGTCCCCCAGCTGTCACCAGTCACCTCAGTCTGATGGCAGTCACCACCCCCTCCTGTCCAGCCAGAGCCCTGATAACCCCCCACCCCCATACGAGGAGGTCCAGTCATCGCATCCCAGAGACAGGATGAGTGACGAGGACGTCCAGCAGCTACATGTCGCACTTTCAGATGACAAAGACACTTGATGGACGGACTGTGGGGTTCAGACTGTTTGTGAGACTGAAGATTTGATTGACAGCTAATTGCTGCAGTGCAGTGTTTACTCTGCAGATGATTACAGCCCAATGACGGCTGACAAACACCACGGACTGACATCAGACTCCTGTGCTGCCTGCACTTTTCCTGGTTGGCTGCAGCTCACCAGCATCAGGACGCTCTGTCCTATCACGCGCTATTTTAGATAAGCTCTGATCGGCCTGTTGTAACGTCACAACGACTCGAGGAAGACTGAAGTGCATTCATAAATTAATGTTGATTGTATCGTGTGTGGTATGAATGTATGTGACAGGAGAGAGAGTTTATGTTGTCGGGTGAAAAGCTTTTATCCAGAATGTATTAATGTAATATTTTGTTATGTAGTATTTTATTTGTAATAATCATAATATATTTTTAAATAAGATTAAATATTAAAAAAATCCCCCCAAACTGGAATTATGAGGTTTTTAGAGGACAGCAGTAATGTACAAGTGGAAGTGCCTGTGTGTGTGTGTGTGTGTGTGTGTGTGTGTGTGTGTGTGTGTGTGTGTGTGTGTGTGTCTGTGTGTGTGTGTGTGTGTGTGTGTGTGTGTGTGTGTGCCTGTGTGTGTGTGTGTGTGTGTGTGTGTGTGTGTGTGTGTGTGTGTGTGTGTGTGTGTGTCTGTGTGTGTGTGTGTGTGTGTGTGTGTGTGTGTGTGTGCCTGTGTGTGTGTGTGTGTGTGTGTGTGTGTGTGTGTCTGTGTGTGTGTGTCTGTGTGTGTGTGTCTGTGTGTGTGTGTTTTCAGTGTTGCTCTGGAGACGTCGTCCATCCTTCCCGTCAGTGACGGTTGATCGAGGCTTCCGTCGTGAAGTCAGTGTAGACTTGCTGCATGTTTCCACGGTAACCGGCTCTATTCAGTTTCTCCCTGAGAGTTTTTGTACAGCGTTTCTCTCTGAGTCTGGACTGTGTGTTGTGGATTTGAAGTCAGCGTGGTGCACGAACACTCGGGTAACTGATGGTGACTTTGTGAAACTCAGTCTGGACCAACAGCATGTTGTGATGTTTATAAAAAAAAACAATGTTCATTTTGTGTACGCAGATATTTAGAGACCTGAAACCAAACGGTCTGTTAAAGTGTTTCTCCTGTGTTCATAAAGTGGTGAGGGAAGTAAAAACAATGAAGAATATTTAAATAAAAATACAGTACTGACTTTACAGTACATTTATTTGCCCTGGTGGCTTCGGTGCAGACAAAAGGTGCTTTCATTCAAAGAGTGATCCAAAAAAATTATTTTCATTACACAACCTGCAAAAAAAAAAAAAAAAACTCACAGAAGTTGGACCAAACTCCAAAATGAGCAGAACCGATCAGATAAACATCACCTCACCTGGCTGTTCCTCTGCAGAGCGACTGACGCCTTCACAGACCATGAATGTAATTTATGTTTTTGTGCCAACAAATTAACTATTCTATGGATTGTAATACAAAATATTTGTATATTGTATTATTGCACAGAATTCTATTATAAATAAATAAATGTTGATATACTTCTTTGTTTGACATTTTGTCGTTTGTGACTTAATTGAAGTGAATTAGCATCAGCTAGGTTTGTCAGTGCTGCAGCCTGACACAGGACACACCTGAGGACGGACAGGACGTTTCTGTTTCAGGATTTTTGATAGTTTGGAGGTTCATGTAAAAACATGTTTCATCTCTTTCAGATCCTCTGAGTTTTCCTGATCTGATGGATCAGTCTCTTCCACCTGCTGCAGGTCAGTCAGTTCAAACTCAAGACAAACATTTTAATGCAGCCTAGTATGAATTATGAGATGTGATCTTGATGTTTAATGAAAGCAGGCATCTTCACTTCTATTTGCCCCTCAGTATTTTGAGCCCCACCTTTGTTTAGCTCTCATCTCGTTTTAACACACTCCAGTTAATACATAAACACAGTGAGTTTAACGTGTGGCCTGCTGCTATTGTGTCCATAAACATGAAACACATCACTTCCTGTGAGGCACAGGGATTTTTCCATGGTAACAGGCGTCGATTCAGATATTAATTTACAGGAAGACATCATGAATCATCCCTGTAGGAATAATTACTGAAGTGAATGTTGGCTGAAAGGTCTGTGTGCAGCAGGGTGGTGATTTAAAAATCTCACTTCTGCTTCTGAATGTGTGTTTGAGGAGTTTGTCGAGTTTGACCAAAGTGGGAAGTCGGTTGGACGAGTTAGGAAATGAAAAGAAGAACAGTTGGTTCTGTTTACTGTAAGCAGTCAGCTGTGGTTACGGTCAGATGAATGGATGGCAGTCATTGATAAAGCAGCGTTTGGTTGCACAGCAGACATTTTGACTGGTCTCAGCTGGAAACACTCTTCATAACATGAAGAAGACATCAAGTCTCACAGTAACAGATGCAGCATCATGAGAGAGGAATGCTGCCGTCATTAACACACCTGAGAGTTTCCTGCTATGACCTGTCAAAGTGTCTGCAGAGGAAAACACCAGCACAGTTAATCAAGTGCTGCATCTGCATGTTATTATTATTGTTATTTTCATTTATGGCCAATATATGATACAATATCAATCCATGTGCTTTTAGCTCCACGATTTAAGATTTTCAGAAACATACAACTGTAATTTAATCAATGAGAGCAGAATGTTTCTCACCTCTTCAGGGTGCTACATCTCAAAAACAGCATTCAGTATTTTTATATTGTGGCATTAAAAAAAAACTCCACCACCACTGCCCAACAAAACCACAAACTGTACTGTGTGTGTGTGTGTGTGTGTGTGTGTGTGTGTGTGTGTGTGTGTGTGATCGTCATGATATTGATGTGCTGCTTTTAGTTACTTCCACTTTCTTTCTGACCTACAAATTTTCTGAGAAGCTGGACTCCTGACAGCTCATGAGTCATTTATCAACCAGCGTTATGTGATCAGGAGCCATTTAACTCCCCTGCTCAGTGTTTGAGAACATCACAGGAAACAACCATTGAACACTGAGTACAAGAAGAGACTGAGTCAACATGATGGACTGGATTACATAAGTGGGAGAGGTAACGGAGGGCAGCCATGAAACTGCTACCAGAAAAGATGAAACGTCGTCCCTGTAAATAAAAATCTCACGATTTCAAAATGGTCTCATTGCAAGACAGGAGTGTCTGGAGGATTTCCCTCCTCACGTCAGAGTCAGGTGTTCAGTGTGTCACACCAGACTGTGTGTGTGTGTGTGTGTGTGTGTGTGTGTGTGTGTGTCTCATCAGTGTGAGGTGGTGCAAACGGTGAATTCACAGTTACTCAATCAGGACTGATGGGAACATAATCGCCCAAATTTGTGATACAAGATGATGAAAGTCATATTATTTTATTTATTTGTTCCCAGCTCAGCCTCTGGGGGTTTGTGTCTTCAGCTCCTGATTGGCTGAACACACCTGGTTGGGTTAATCATTAGACAACAACAATCTGTGTGCATTAGGTCGAGGAGTCACTGCTTTATTTACTTTTTAAATCATTCATCTTTGGATAAGATAGTTATAGTAAGTTAGAGTACCAACACCACAATGTAAGAAAATACAGGGGTGTAAATAAAGACCATGCCGGCAGTGCAAACAGGCCTGTGGGGTCAACAATGTGTCAGCTCAAACAAGACACCTGTAATTTATGAGATCAGCCCTATAAAAGTGAATCTGCTGCACTGACATTCAGTAAAGGAGTTTGTACACAAAGCAGTGAAGTGTTCACTGGTGCAGTGTATTGTATTATTAGAACGGTGTTGTTGATGCCTTCAGATCTGTATATAGCTGTCTTCAGATAGTTTTTGTATAAAGTAACCAGTTAGTAAACCTCTAATGAAATATAATGGATGCAGCATGTTTCCAGCACTGCATGAGAAAGTTCAGAAATGAGTCTCTTCAACACGGTGGTTGTTACCATAGAGGTTTCTGTTAAAGGTTGCAGGCTGTGAGGTGTTTACAGTTCAGTGTCAACCACACAACACTGCTGCTGTCTTAGTTAAAATGTCATTCTGACTGAAATGAGGTGATTTTCCTGTTTTGACAGTGATGAGGGGATCAGACCTGGAGCCAGGTGAAGTTTCATCACACGGCAGCTGCTGCTTTTGCTTCAACGTCTTTATTTGGCTGAAGATTACAGGTGAGGATAAACAGTAAAAATAAAAGATAACATTCAATGAAATATCTTTCACTGGATGATAAAAGGCACAGAGAACTTTGGAAGAGTGAACATGTTTTTTACGTTGAAGCATGACGGGCAGTTTTCAGATGTAACAAAAACAACCCTCCGCGTCTCAGACCGATCACGAGCATCACAACATTTCATCAAACACAACTTAAAAACAAAACCTTCAACTCTCAGCTCACACGCTGAGGCCGATTTCTTCCAAGTCAGAAAATTAAAACTCGATACTATCAAACTAATCAAATAACATGAATACTAGCGTTTAACTACATTTGAATGGGTATATAAACAAGCTAACTCTATTGTTTCTCATAAATGATAACAGCTTCAGTACTACGAGTTAATCAGATTATAGATTTAAAACGATCATAAAAAGGACAAATCAAATCTGCATGATCTATGGTGATGTCACCCGCGACTGATGGCATCACATTAGCTTATAAGGAGTGTTAGATGAGGTAAACCCCACCCACCCGGCACGTCAGGAGGATTAAAACAAATGACCGTCGACTCAGGGTTTTTCGATATCACAGTAATATCAGTTCAGAAATCTTCTTCCTGATAAACTCACAATGTAAAAAGGTTTTAGCACAAGAATATAAAAAGACGTAAAAATATGCCACTGAAATAAATGATGCCACTGACGTTTTGTTTGTTGGTGTAATCTGGAAAAACACAAACAGCAGAAAACTGTTTCAGATTTGACGGATGTTGGCTCAAAGCAGAGCATTGTGGGAGTTCATGTGCAGGATTTCCATGTTTAAATGATGATCGAAGCACTGACACAGGTAATGTTTAAATTCAAAGCTGCGATGGATTCAATTTAGCTGCCCAGAGAAATACTTTTCCAGACTTTTGTCTTTCACATCTATTGCATTAAAATTTTAGCACCGCCGGCTGTTTCCATGAAACAGGCTGAGAACAATGATGGATTCTCACAATGAATCAGGACTGATGAAGCAACTGGGGCAGCATTAGGTTAACAGCACCTCCCACCTGCCTTACAACACGTCACTCAACATCCCAACATAAGTGACTTTCCTGGTTCAGCTACAAGCAACGAGGTCACGTCTGGCCTCACATCATGGTTACGCAGCGGGTGTGTTTTTCTGTTCGTGTGCGTACGTGTTTGTGGCGTGTTGCGTTTGTATGTGTGTGCTCAGGTTGCTTTGTTTTCACACAGATCCGGCACTGACTTTTCCGCTTTGAGCAGGGAAGTCGAGCCAACTCGTGATCGAAAAAGAAGATCAGGTCATGGGCGAGAGAGGTGGCGACAGGCCAGGTGGGCGAGGTATGAAAATGTCCCGCATCAGAGCTGGAAGAGAGAGACACACACACACACACACACACACACACACACACACACACACACACACACACACACACACACACACAGTTAGAACAGATGACAAACTCTGTGCTGACAAAGAGGCTGAATTCTTTGTATGAATTAGCATCAGATGTGGTCTGCCTCATTTTAACAGGTAAAAAAAAAAGGTGACTTTAAGGTCGTACATAATGTGTTGACAAACTGTGACATTTAAGAAACTGTGTGGGTGCGTGTGTGTGTGTGTGTGTGTGTGTGTGTGTGTGTGTGTGTGTGTGTGTGTTAATCTCACCTGCAGTATCACAGAGTCCCTGTATGCCTCCTAACAGTGGGTCTCTGTCTGTGAGCAGCCGACTCCGCCCTCCAGGTCGCGGGTCCAGGACCAAATCTGATTGGTCGGTTTCGTCCAGACAGCCCTGGAGATGGAATTTAAAAAAGGGTCACATCTGTATTAATACAAACTGTTTCTGAACTGATCTGTTCTTCTGGCCTGCTGCTTCCTTTGCTCATGGTAACATGTTGATGAATCATTATTACACACAGTGGAAATTTCTCGGGCAGCATCTTTGCTTCCTTTCATTCACTAAAACTTTGTAAGCGTCTTTTAAAAGTTGCTGGATAAACACATTTTCTTCTCACCAGTAATCTGTGGCTGAGCAGAAGTTCCTCTTCTATTGAGGAAGCTTCTTGTTTCTGTCTCTTGTCCTGAATCATCAGATGGGACGACAGCTCCTCGTCTGGGATGTGAGTCCTGAAGGAGGTAAACCATTAGTTTCCTGTTACAGGTAGAATATTAAAACGACGTACAACCTCATCTAAGCAGAGAAATAAACCGCTGATGTTAGAACATACATTAGTGTTCGATATTACAAATAAGACTAGCTTTGTCCTAAAGAAGCCACCATACAGGTTTCATCATGGTCTTTCCTCTGGCGCCACCCTCTGGACACACTTGAAGTATAAACATTGTGCAGTGACAGCTTTGCATGTACTGAGATCGTGCCTGTCGTACCGTTTCCTGCTCAGAGGGACTGCAGATGTCCCAGCTGAGGATTCAGACGAGGCTTTGTCCGATTCCTCAGGCAAACCGCTGTGGAAGGTGAGCTGGAAGTCATCGTCCATGGAGATGTAAGGAGCCAACATCTCCAGATCCATCCCCTCCATGTCCTGAGAAAAGGGAGATTGAAGTTAGAGAAGGCTTTAGTGTTTTTATTTTTTATATTTGTCCTGAAATATTCAGTGATGTAAAACACTTTATAACTTAAAGATGATGATGTTTCTGCTCTTACGTCCAGTGCATCTCTTTTCTTCTGACCATCTTCAGGGCAAATTGCAAAGAACTTCTCCACCTCGCTGGTGTCCATCACCTCCTCAGAGGGTGAGCTCTGTGGACAGACGAGGTACAGAACAAATGAATGGTGAGTAAGGGGTTAAATCAGAAGGAGAAGCTGACACTTTAAAAATCTCCCATTTACCGGCTCAGGATCAAGTGAGGAGAGTGGTGATAGTGATGACACAGGTGGAGAGATGGGGTTGAAGATGGGTGAGAGGAGCTGTCGCAGCTGTGGAGTGCACAGATCCTGAGGGTGGTCCGGCACAGAGTCTGGACTGGACCCACTGAAGAACGACAGCTCGACAAAATCTGACAGACAGAAAACACAGAGTTAAAAAACCTGTAATCAAACCAACAAATGAAAGATGAATTCAAAGCATGCACATCTTCCAGAAACCTTCATGAGCGGTGTTCATGTGAACAGAAATGTCCTCGGTCTGTCTCACCTGTCAGCGGCACAATGACGTCTCCAGCCTCAGGAGCCAACTGGAGGAGCTCCCCTGGTTGATCTTTCAGTTTGAGGAAGAGATCTGCAGAGCTGCTTGAATCTGAAGCTGCGTCTTCAGTCTGAGTGACGTCACTGTCAGGTTTACAGTCATCGATGTCAGCCCCACACTCCGCTGGTGTGTGTGTTTTAGCCTGACCACACCGGATCTGCTCGACGGAGAAAACAACGTCTGGCTGCTCCACGGCACTGCATGAGAAGAAGATGAAGCAGAGAGTTACGAAGAGGAAGGAAATAAATGATGCATCCATTAAAAAGGTCCCAGCTGTCTCTGTGTTGGAGCCAGAAATGTGTCACATGACCTCGCTGCCTACCTTAGTATGAAGTTAAGGCAGACGACGGCCTCGGGCTGTGACGTCTTGCTGCTGTAGAGGACGGTCGCCTGAGTCTCGGCCCAGACGAAGCCGCCGCTGTTTGCCAGGAAACGGTAGTGGCTGGTGTTCACTTGACCTTTGGACAGCACTACACAGTGTGGACAGACAGACGGGGACATGAACAGATTAAAATATATTCACCTCTCAAACGCTGTGAAAAATGTGCTTCTTTCTCTCAATGGTACATTTTGTTTTTAATGTTTCTAGTACGGTACACATTCACACACATATTGAAACTCACGCGTGTGCAGGCTCTTGTTGACGTGATCTGAGTCGAGTGCGTGATGAAACTCATAAGCTGAGCGGCCAATCAGATCATCGGGCTTGTATCCCACCAACTCTGTCACCCTGGAAACAAAAGAACAGGGGAATAAAGATTACAAAAGAAAAACCTTCAGAGATTTTTATTCCTCTGTCAGCAGGTGACGTCTCCTACCTGCCCTCGCAGTGTGTGAAGCGCAGGTCCATGCTGTGGCGGGTGAGGAAGGTGCAGGTGTCCAGAGGGAACTCCACACTGGAGGGGTGAGGGATGGGCTCACACAGCAGAGTCATCACCCGCGCAGCAGGGGGCGACGTGGATCCGCCGCCAAATGGACGCACGTGACCTGTGCAGTGAAGAACCTGGAGCGGCCGAGAGGGGAGACGTCATGCATGTGCAGAGCATCAAGATTTAGATTCTGTTTCAGCATCAAACATTTTCGATGCTTTAATCAACTGACAGCAAAACATGTTTTTATAAAAACGTGTTCAACATAAAGAGAATTCCCTTCAACCTTTGGATCTGATTTTACTTCACTGGTATGCTGCTGTGTCTACACACTGCATGCATCAGCGTGGCCTTAAAGGACGTACAGGCTTGAATGTGGCAGTCTAGTTGTTGACTGCATTACCTCGCCTCACCCTCTCCGATCCTGTCGAGAGTTAAAGCTTCTGTCTCTGCGTGTGACTCTTATTATAGTCAAAGAAAATGTTTCTATCAGGAACACAAACTGGATGTGTGTGTGTGTGTGTGCGCGCTGTAATCAGTGTGTGTGAACATGTCTTTTACACAAGACAACTAAGTGAACCACGTACACTGAAGAGAACAAGGCGGACTGCCAGGCAGCACTGTGTGTGTGTGTGTGTGTGTGTGTGTGTGTGTGTGTGTGTGTGTTTTGATACCTTCCAGGTTGCAGACTTGATGTTGACGGTGCGCCCCCTGCTGGTCAGAGTGCTCTTCATTCGTAGGAAGAAGTTCCTCTCGGTCGGCTGTTCTGTCAGCGGCTTCTTACTCAAACCTGAAAGAAAGTGACAGAGATAATGAAGTTAGCTGACAGATGTTTATCAGCTTCAATCCTTACATTTTTATTTTTTCATACAATGACTGAAAGAACAGTTTGTAACTCCACTGTAACACAAAACAACTCTCCTCTTTAGTGACTGTGAAAACAGTGACATGAATTTATGACGCTGTGTGCTGATGGTTCGTATCCCAGTTCAATCTCAAACATTACATTACATTACATTACATTACATTGCATTTAGCAGACGCTTTTATCCAAAGCGACTTACAGAGGAGGACATAAGCACAAACATCAGCACACAGATGCAGAGGGCATTAGACACAGAGGGGTGGATGTGTCTGTGGAACATTCACACAGGTCCAGTCCGTTTTTTATTGGAATAATAGAGTGTGTCTGACCTGGACGTGGAGTCAGCAGATCTCTGAGCTCCTCTTGATCACAGGGGTGAACAAAGTCGTAAATACTCTGACCCAGCAGCTCCAGCTGTACACAACAACAACAACAACAACAAACAACAACACGTGTCAGCCACAAACAAACATTAAAAGTTCAAATCAATTTAAAATAACATTAAGATGCTTTTTTTCTGACATGTTCTGCGCAGCTGTCTCTGGCAGAAGGTGAGTGTGTGAGGTGTTACTGAATATTTAAACACACACCGACTCTAATCACAGCAGCTCCACAGTGAACAGCAGGACAGGACATTTCCATCTGTATTCATGCAGATACCAGAACCTTAATGTGTTTTGGTGATAAACCTGATCTCAAAACAGAGCTAAGAATAGACGTAGTGGATGGCTTCTCTCTCTGCCCCCCGTCATGCTCGAGTTACCCAGAATAGGTCACGTACTGTCCCTGAGGCCGGTACAGTGAAAACCAACTCCGATTGAAGAAACAGTCGTGTAGTAAAAGCTCCAGCCAAGAGCCATTCAGGAATGATAAACGTGTATTAATGATGTTGGATTTCTTGTAAAACTCAACTAAAGTTTGATTAATCTAACGAGGCTGACGAGGGAAACGATCTTTGTTTTTGGTTAAAGTGACAATTCCTCACATTTTACAATGCAGCTGTGAAAACCCCTACAGGCTGACATGGTGGAAAATCTCTGGTGTAAATAGAAATGTTGGTGCCGTCACACAGAGATGAACCAGAAACGAGAAGGTGGAACAGACCGGCTTCTTTCTGATCTGTGTGTTTTAATTATCAGACTGTACCTGTGTGATGCCGATGTGTCTGTTGACGTTCTCCGTCAGATAAATCATGTCTCCCTCCTCAGTCATCACCATGATGAAGCCGGCCAGCGCCTGAGGATAGAAAGAGTCCATTGGATCTCCCTCCTCCTCCTCCTCCTCCTTGTCCTCCTCCTTCTTCTCCGTCTCCTCTTCCTTCACTTCCTCTTTCTGCTTCTCACCTCCTGTAAAAACAAACAGACTTTGGTTCAAACTTTTTTTATCTCAGTGTGTCTTTATTTGTCTGAATGACCTTGTTGGATTTTCAGAAAACAAAATATATATTCTACTCGCTGACCAACTGTGACTCAGCAACATTTGTGTGCTCTTGAAGTGAGCCCATTTTCGTTTGTTTGTCCTGCAGTGAATCAGTTTGCAGGCATGAACACGTCGACAGAGTCACACTTTGAAGCCCTTTGTCACCTGCATAATAAACTCTGGTTTGTCCTTTTATTATTGATGAGTTCATTACTCTGCTCTTACACCTGAGAGCACAAAACAACACTGAACCAACTGAACATGCAAAGTGTCGCAGAGATTTCCCATCAAGCCTGACTAAGTTCACTATTGAAAGTCCATCAGTCATGAAGGGGAGATGCGGATGAAGGAGACACGTCTGTATCTGTCAGCTCATTTTAAATCAGACTGCTTCAAATAACACAAGAAACATCCTCACATTCAAAAAATTAAATCACTTTGTTTAAACCCAATGAAGCACCAGCAGCTGGAGCCTGAATAAACTCAATTACAACTTTTTATTACAGACGTTCATTAAGTATGTCTTCATTAAAATGTAACCTAATGACTGCTATCATTAGATTTCAATTATCTACAAGTAGAAATGAACCATCGTCCAGGCGAGTCATTCAGAACACAAGTTTAAAACAGACTGAGAGGGATAAACATTTCAAATTCAAAGCAGACACATATATTGGTGGTCCCAAAAACTATTTGTGCAGTAATGGAAAATAATCTCTGTAAACAGATCTGTGCATGTAACCGCAGACACTGTAGGTCAGGTGTTCTGGTTTCTGTTTGTAGTACGAGCGGCACTGACCAATCACGTTTGAGCGGGTTTTGATTACAACAGAACACATGATGAGATTTTTATTTTGTTTATCTGCTTTCATATGCAATATATGAAATAATACTAAATACACTGTGAACACATTTCCCAATAATTAAGAAAATCGAACATTCAGGTCAGACGTTCGTCTGAAGCTGCTCTTTACCGGGCCGGAGGAGGCGTTGCAGCCACAGGAAGCTGAGGGAGACCCTCATGATGGCAGACTTGTCCAGGTGAGTGGAGACTCGCCGTGGGAGCGGCAGAGTGCGGGCGAGCTCATAAAACACCTCCGTCTCCTGACTCCGCCTACATCTGGCTGCATCACGCGAACGCAGCTTCCTCTGCTCCGAACTGGTCCTACAGGAGGAGGAGGAAGATGGACGAGGAGGAAGAGGAAGAAGAGCAGGAGGTGAGGGAAGACCAGAGAGACAAGACATGATGAACAGATCAAAACAGAAAGAAGTAAAATAAAGGAATGAGTAGATGACAGGAACAAGGAGGAGGATGGAAAGTCGAAATGATAGAGAGGGAGTGGAAAAAAGACGTGAAGAAGAGAGACAGAATGTGGGAATGTGGTGGAAAAACAAGCGTAGGAGCGGGACAAAAAAAAAAGGGAAAGACGTCAGAGTGGGTCCAGGATCAACACACGAAGAACCAAGATCATGGCTCACTACACGTCTCCTCAGCTTGTTAACACTGAGCGTCCACAGTTCAGCTCCAATCACAACACTCGGCTGAAGACACGGTTCACTGTTCACTTTGATTTCAGTTATTCAGGCTCAGCAATCAGGGAAAGAACAGTACGGACGAGGATGAGAAATTAGAACCTAAAACCTTTTCAGCGTTTTATATAAGATTTCAAATCTCTAACAGTCACTGCTTGATAGTTTATAGCTGTGTTGTGTGTGAGACTGACAGTGTTTGGGTTCTTACATAATAAAGAGTTACATTGTTCAGTGTTCTGGATTTTAAACAAATAAGAGTTCAGGATCAACACCAGCTTCCCCTCAAATATATAACACACTCGTGGATACTTTATATATTCATCCATCAACACAAACCTCAACTTTTGCCCTTTTAAAGTCTCTTTATAGTCTAAATCTCTGAGGTCCCTCTGGGATCTCCTTTAGTCGGCGCTCTTGCTTCACCCCTCTGTAAATTCATCTCCCTCTTTCTGCGGGTGATCCTGAGCAGGGAGTTCAGCTATGTACACATTCCTGGATGTTTTCAGATTCCAAAGTGGGAACAGAACCGACAGCGAAAATAGAGAAAAGGGTCTTAAACTGATGGGAACAGAGCGTTATTTATTTCAGCCACTGGGAGACTTTCCAGATCCTCCCTCCTTCTCCCTCCCTCTCCCTCCTTCTCCCTCCTCGCTCTCCCTTCATCTATCCCTCGATCCGCTCGGCATCAGAAAACACGTGTTGACGAGACAAAAGCAGGGTTTCATTTCTCCACAGTGGGTGGACGTGCAGTCACATCAAATTAGGCATAGAAAACAAACACATGAAAATGTTCCTCTGCAGACTGATCAGTCACCGGTCGTCACCGTGTCACCTCTGAGAGCTGAAGGACAGCAGCTGAATGCCAGCTCAAAAATAACTTCAGCTGTGACTTAAAAGCAGCAGCTGTCGCAGTCTGACGCAGCACACCATACAACATAAAGTGATGATATACGGCTTGTTATGCAACGTTACATTTTACAGTAACGTCTGACCTCCGTCAGGGTTACCAGCCATGAGAACACTCGACTGTGATTGGCTGGAGGACGCCTGGTAGATACAGAGTGATGATCTGCTTCCATAAACACAACGAGCAGAAACAATATTGCACTTCACAGCAGAGCTACATTACTCGACTCAGACAGAAAAATAATTTTTATCGTTACAGTAATTTTTCATATCGCATTAAACTAAACACCTTTGACAACACTAAAATATCTAAAGACAAGCTTGGACTCTGAGAAACAATTAAACTATTTCTGACATTTTATACATCAAACAATTAATCTAGAAAATAATCAGGTAACTGATAAATTAGCTGATGGTGGCTCATGTTAATGTCAGCCGAGTGTCACAAAGTGACAAGAAATTTAGAAACTGTCTGAATTAGTGTCTGTGCAGCAGAGATCAGAGAGGAGCAGCATCAGGTTATAAAATGTTTTTCACATTATAACATATATAACACATAAATCTTACATGATCATTCTCACATTGTGACGTGAGACTGATCTGTTCTTCTTCTTCTGCCACGGCTTAAAAAAATACTATGAGACATTAAAACATTTCCTGTTTAACCTGTCGGGAATGAAGCTCTGATCTGCTGCCACACATTGAGCTCTGTCCTTTAATGTTCAGACAGTCAACACTATGTTCCTGCCAGATGACAAAGGCGGTGACACACCTACAACATCGCAGCCAACATGACTATGAATATTAACGGCTGAGCCACCTGTGATGCTGATGATCTCTGAGAATGTCTGTGGTGGATTTAGGGAAGTTTGTGGAAGATGTTTTCAGCACCGCACCCACAGTGGAAAACAGAGGAGAAAAGATTTATTACAACACATTCATCCACATGATGGCCTGTGTGTGTGTGCGTGTGTGTGTGTGTGTGTGTGAGACAGCAGCCTGCTGACAGCAGCCAAGATATTTTTTAACGCTGGAAGGAAAAACTCTTTTTTCAGAATCACTTAATCTGCCATGTTTTGTGTTTTCATCAAAACATTCTTTGGCAATGTGAAGATGTGAACTCACTGTGCAGAAGACGAGCTCCATTACTGAGTGCAGCTCTGACAGCAGAGGTCTGTGTCACTGCTGCTGGGAACCATTCATTGTTTTCAAATGACTAAATTAAATCCTTTCCAAAAAGAAATTCTTTGTGGCAAAACACTTGTTGTGATGTTTTGCACTTCATTTCCCAGAAATCACCTGTCATACCGTGTGACGTTTTCTTGGATTCCCCTCTGTGATGTTTCAGTTCAAGCAGCAGACACGTTTCACTAATTCAACACATCGAGTCTTAGTCTACAGTAGCCCAGAAGAGACAAACCAAACACTGCTCGATGGGTCCGTTTGAACTTCTGCGGCCCCTGTAGTTTCTCCTACATGCTCGGTGAGGCTAGGTGTGTTCACTTTGTAGCAATCTGCAACTTCACCACTAGATGCCACTAACTCCTGCACAGTGGTCCCTTACAACAGCCAATGTTAAAACTAACTAAAATCTTTATCAAGCTGAGAATCAAACTTTCGAGCTTGTCTTATTAAAATCTGAGGTAGGCCATAAAAAGTTCTGCTACTGCTGCGCACCTTAACGCATCGCCTTCATGAGACGACGTGTACCTGAAAACACACGTCCAGGACCTTTCTACAACCCGACAGTCGAGCCTCATCACACACTGTAAGGAGGACTACAAGACCTCAGATCTGAAATGACTTTTTCCAAATCGCCCAGACTCGTCTGTGAGTCACTGAACTCAGGTACCGAGGACAAGAAACTGTGTGAAGAAAAGCTGAAGCAGCAGAACGCTCAGGAAGACGCATCAGCACGACGTCTGTCAGCAGCTCCAGTGTAAACAAACAAACATGTACGACACCTTCTGAAACAGCATCTCAAGTCAAATGTATTTTTATATTTGAGGATTGTCAAGTTACATCTGACGGGAAGTGCAGCCACACACACACACACACACTACTGAATAATTTGACATCATGTACATATTGGTGAAACTGCACAGATTTTTACTTGAACAAACTGAAAAAAACTTCAATATGAATATTTAGTTTTAGTTTCTATGACAGCAAACTGAACTGAAAAAAAGCTATCTGAAGAGCACTCGGACATTTTTCACTTCATCAACTACTACTACTACTACTACTACTACTACTACTACTACTACTACTGTTAATAATACTGCTGCTAACAACAAACTTCTTCCTCCTCGCTCTAAAACTGTAACAAGAAGTGTGTCAGGTGGGCGGAGCTTCAGAGAACACACTGTTCTGGTCAGAGGACAAAGCTGCACTTTGGCGACCATTTCCTATTGCGCAATGAGTGTGTGTGTGTGTGTGTGTGTTTCTGTACTAAAGACCAAAGTGTGTGTGTGTGAGCGTGTGACAGAGAACAAACTGTGGTTGTTTATTACCAGAAGCTGTCCTGTGCCCGTCAGTGTGTGTGGGAGGGGAAAAACACACACACAGACAAACATTCAGACGAAGATCCGCCTTCATCTTCTTCAACGCAGATGCATGCACACTGCAATCTGGATGGTGTGTGTGTGTGTGTGTGTGTGTGTGTAGGTAAAGATAATACGTAGACCTGCTTCACTTACAGAGAACACACTGTGCTCTGTAGTCCTGAACTCGAGGGGAGGGAGAGGGGAAGATATTCAGAGTGACAACAGAAAGCAGAAAGTATGAGGAAGTCCAGAACAAAGACCCTGATCTCCACACACGCACGCGCACGCACACACACACACACACACGCACACACACACACCTCATTTCCCTGTTGACCTGTTTGTTTGGGTTGGAGCACACTGTTCACCAAAACACACCGTGTCAACACGGGGGAAAGGTTTTTGTCGACTCGGAGTGGGCGACGGCACGTAGCCCACTGCCACACACACACACACACACACACACACACACACACACACACACACACACACACACACACACACTTAGAGAGAGCTAGTGTCTTTAAAAGGGCACGCAAAGGCAAAGCAATGCACTGTGGGTAGTAGTAGTAAAGTAATTAGTTACTATGACTGATTAATTACTTAACCATTTTAAAATTAAAGATGTGAAACATGAATCCTGATCTTTGAACTGTCGGTCGGACAAAACATTTAAAGATGTGAAATAATATATTTTTTTTTTTTAAATACACTTTGTGACCAAATGATTGAAAAGACTCATGAACTGCAGCCTGAGTGGAAACTCCCTGCAGGACAGGTGTTGTTACTCTAACATGTTTTACATACTTTTTATTTAAATGTGGACGTACATAATGTGTGCTGCTGCAGTAAGACAGGAAGTGTTGATAAGATCATTATCATCAACGTTTAGCTGGAGACCAAACTAAATATTTCATTTCAGGTTCAGACTTGACACACAGTGAATCTGCAGAAACTGATAGACTGATCATATCAGACAAAATGCTGATGGATCCAGATCTGAGTGAATCTGACAAACTTCAGTTTGACTTGGGGTCTCTGATTTGTTTTCATGAACGGCCCGTCACATGTTTAACTGCTCTGACACAAACACAAACCTCTTTTGTTAAGTTCACCTGATCTGACCTCTCGCCCTCACTGACCCAGACTCCCTCATGGTGGATTAAAGAGGCTCAGACGTTTCTCGAGGCTGTTGTCAGGCTGAGGACTGAGGCTGAGCCTTAATAAACAAAAGCTGTTTAGAAAGCCAGAACCTGACTTCAAATGTTTGTTTGTTTTCCAAATCTCTTTATTCAGTTATATTTATTCAGATTTATTTCACCAACTCGCACCGTCCACATTTTAATAAAATCTCATGGATCACTACACTTTGATACATTTCTATTCTGCACACAACCTCCATCTCTCTTCATTTTAAAAAACATATTGTTCATATTTATATCTTCTAGTACTTCATTTTTATCTTATCTTTTTTTTTCATTATGCACCAAAACACTAAGACGAATTTCTCATATGTGAAAATCTATTTGGCAACAAACCTGTTTCTTGGCAGCGGTTTGTAAACTCAGGTATCAACCTGGCACTGGTACTGAATCATGATGAAAGTTACCTCCCCGTCATCGCTCTCTGGCCCACGTTATGCTGAGTGCATTCAATCTTTCACAGATTTTACACCAAGAACAGACATCAATGAAGTCAGAAGCAGAGGCTTCAAACTAAATCTGAACAAAGACTCAGAGAAACAAAAGCAGGACTGCAACCCTTCATTAAGTTCATCGACTGGTCTGTAAACTGATTTCTACTGCAGTCTATAAATTCTTTTGTCGGACCAACAGTAAAAATGAAAAGATCTTCACTTTACTGTCACGTCACACACAAACAGGCTGCTCACATTTCAGAAGAATATTCACTGAACTAACAAACAGGAACCCTTTTCCCCTGAATAAATCTAATTTTTATTTTATCTTGTGTCGTCCTGATGTGAAACAGCAGCATGCTTCATGCTGGGTGTTCATCTGCAGACCTTTCCCCTTCAGGAGGACAGGAAGAGGCTTTTAGATTTTAAGTTTTTCATATTTTAATAATTCACTGAACTGCCTGCAGACGTGTGAATGTGTGTGTGCTGCAGGACAAACACAGGACACACACACACACACACACACACACACAGAGGATGAAATGAGTGTGTGTCTGAACATGGCTGACCAGCTGTAACAACAACACAGGACAGATAGACAGACACACACACACACACACACACACACACACACACACACACACACACACACACACACACACACACACACACACACAGCCTGTGTCATCAAAACAACACTTCTCACACACACTCACACAAAAACCTTCAAAATAAGAGCCCTGTCTCGCCGCATGATGACCGCTGTTGTTTTTCTGCGGGGACTCGCGTGTCGGAAAGTTGCACGAACAAACAATGCGTCTGCGCAGAAAGCTCGAATACAAACACATTAAAATCACATATTTAATATTTAATCTCACCGTTTGGCCGCCGCGGCCTCCTGTTTCTCCTTCATGTTCACTCTGGCCGCTCCGCTCCGCTTTCTCTTTATTTCTTGTTTATTCCTGCAGGTCGACGCTGAAGACACGAGCAGCTCCGAGCACGTCAGGAGGCGCTACTTCCGCTCTGCTTCAAAATAAAAGACATCCAGCTGACGTCAGTTTACTGACTTTCCTCTGGCAGTAACGGAAAGTAACTAAGTATATTTATTCAGATACTGTAAGTTTAGGTCTGGCTGATTTGGTCCTTGTCTTGGTTCTTATGTATTTTTTTATTAATCTAATTGGCTTTTATCTATTATAACATGTTATCACTGGTAAACTATTATTAACTACTATTATTATTATTAATTTATTCATTTTTGTAAAGAAAATAGTATTTTTTTATGTGTCTCTGTAATGTCTGCATGGCATGTGATACATTATTATAGATTTAATTAATTAATTTAAACTAAATTAATTAATTTACGTCAGTAGAACAAAAGTATAAGAATCAATCCCATCAAATATCTGATTAGATTAAACTGGGTTTGCTCTTAATAACAGATTGACCTATGAACATACTGAATCCTTATCACACAGGCAGTTCAAAAAGGTTTAAAGAGTCAAACTAACAAGTTTCACCAGCAGTTATCTGCCAACTTCACACAGCTTTTATTTTTATAGGTCTATTGACTTCCGGCGTCAGTGTCTGTGTGACTTGACGCAGCCGACGCCCGCGTCACGTCGTCCATGACGTCACCAGCCTCCGTGTTTTCTCAGGTCACGTTCTTCCTCAGGAGCCACGGGCTGCGTTTGTCTGCAGCGCCCCCTGTGGAGCCCAGGAGGAGGAGCAGGCGGTTATCATGAATAACGGAACAGACCATCAGCATCATAAACATATATACATATATACATGTATATATATGTATATATGTCTATGATCAGCATCATAAACATATATACATGTATATATGTTTATGATGCTGATCATAGACATATATACATGTATATATGTCTATGATCAGCATCATAAACATATATACATATATACATGTATATATGTTTATGATGCTGATCATAGACATATATACATGTATATATGTCTATATATAGAGACATATATACATGTATATATGTCTATATATACATGTATATATGTCTATAATCAGCATCATAAACATATATACATGTATATATGTATATATGTTTATGATGCTGATCATAGACATATATACATGTATATATAGACATATATACATGTATATATGTCTATATATACATATAGACATATATACATGTATATATGTTTATGATGCTGATCATAGACATATATAAGTATATTATAAGTAATGAGTAGTAAACCAGCCAAGCACGCTGTCACACACACGCGCACACACGCGCACACACACACACACACACACACACACACACACACACACACACACACACACACACACACACACACACACACACACACACACACACACACACAGACCGTTTGTTTCAGATTTAACGTTTTAATAACAGATCTCCATATACAAACTGGATACAGTGACGTCATTCTGCTGATATAACTTCCACCAGAACAGGCATATACTGTGTGAAAGCGTGTGTGTGATGCTGTGTGCGTGATGCTGTGTGTGTGTGTGTGTGTGTGTGGGTCAGTGCATGGGGTAACTGTAGAGATTGCAGATTTTACACATACACACATGCATACACACAAACATACACACATGCATACACACATACATACACACATACATACACACATACATACACACATACATACACACATGCATACACACATACATACACACATGCATACACACATACATACACACATGCATACACACAGAGAAACTTCAAAAACAACCTTAAAATGAAAAAACAAACAAACAGAAGAGGAATACCGTCTGTTCACGTGACGAACGAGCCATGAAGAGGAAAACGTGTTCAGATTCTGTGGCATCTTTGAAACCTGGCTCAGTTTTTTGTCTCATTCGACTCGGCACTGTTTGTTTTTCAGCTCACAGACGGTCTGGATGCCTCAGAGTGTGCAGGTGAATTATTGAATGTACTCAGGTGGAGCTCCAGCTGGTCCTGTGTTCACAGCTTTTGTTCACTTCAGTGCTCATTAGTCTGTGTGATTTTAACAGCACGTTAGATTTAGGCCTAATGCTTCTAGAGCCAAATTAATACTATCACCCTCCATTTCTGCAGCGTTTACTTTGCTCTGTACTTCACCTTCCTAGAGACACAAAGTGAAATCTGTGCTTTGAAATCAGCTGAAATGAGACTCCTGTCACAGGCTGGAGCATAAAATTCAAACAAAACCTGCAGGTGGTTTTTAAAGCACAGACTCCTTGGCTGACGAATGGATTTGCTTCTTCTACAATGAGTGTTCAAATATTTTGTTTTGAAAATGAATTCTTCAACTGCAGCAGAAACCTTCAATAATCATTTGTGGAGTGAAACCTGAAGTCTAGACTTTGAGGATCTGTGTTTGGGTTTTCCTTGGCCAAGTATGTGATCCTGCTTCTGACCACCTTCAGCAGCTGTGGTAACACCGACATGTTTGTCAGGCTTAAGAATGTAAATAGTGATTTGGGTGGAGGACAAAACAAACATACAAGCAAAGGGACACGATTTATACTGTGAACATTTGTACAGGACTCACTCATTTACCAAGTAAATAAGATATAAAGAAAAAAGTCTGGAAGTTATCACGTCCCAGTGTTTACGTCTCTTAGAGAGAAAACTGAACAGCCTGTGCAGCGTAATTCAAATGTTCTGTGGCTGAACAAAACACAACTCACATTTATCTCACTGACACCTGCATGTGTCTCAAATATATCTTCTATGAGCAGATGGGCTTAAATTTTCATTTTGATTCCTCACTCACGATTTAATTTTCATTTGGGGAGACACATAAAATAGGAAAAGGTGAGATGATCATGAGGAAAGAAAACTAGACGCTGAGTTTGGAAGGATTCGTGTGCTGCATGAATATTGATAAATTGACTTTAACGCAGTCAGGAACACATTTGCATCTCTGACCACCTGTGGATGTGAGATCAGGATGTCTACATCTGAATATATTTTAATGTGAAAGTGAAGCAGAGCCTGAGAACACAAAGAGAAACATGGATTATGCTGCACAAGCTGTTTGGAGAAACTCAAAGTTTTGAAATAATCTTTCTGTTTTAACTTCAGTATGTTAGGACAAGTTTGATGCTTCACATCATTTTTATCCAAAGAGAGCAGATCCATTTTCCCCTCTTCCTCTCAGACATCGTGATGAAGCATTAATTTAGCCTTAAAGCTGAGATTGACCTCAGAGCTCATGAGCTCATTCACAATACACTCAGCAGACATGCTGTTGCTATGACAACAAAAACGACTGTATGGGCTGCAACAACACCCCGGCTCAAACACAGTGCGAGGAGGAACCTGGCGGTTTGTCTGTTGCTCCAAGGGCATAACCTTGGCTCCTGCAGTCCTGGGAGTTACTCTGCTATTTATAGGATGTATTTTCAGACAGGTAACTCTATAAGTCACAAAGAAACCCAACAGAAATCCACAAAGGCTGATAAAAATACTGCCGACTTCCTGCACTGTGAGCTCTACATTGGCACTGAGCTATCATACATGTGAGACAGGAGTAAGTATTTGTAATGGCCCAAAATAAAAGGCATGTTCAGAAGCACCTTGGCGGCCCTTCCTCTCTGGCTGCTGGTTGAACAGTGGACAGAAAGGGGTTTGGCATGCATGTGTGTGGATTTCCAGTGAGGCATTGAGTTGGATATCGAGAAGCAGGTCTGAATTTAAACCATCTCCAAAGTTATGACGACCAAATTATTACTCGTTAAACGTGCTTCATCACGCATATAGATTCCTGAAGACATTATGTATGAATGTTTACAATATGGCAGACAGAGGACAGTACTGATATGGTGAAATGTAATGACTGCATTCAGCTGATTTCATGCAGGAGGCAGTCTGTAGTCTGTCTGTTCCTCTGTCAGTGATGTAAATCAGTCTGGTGCTCGGCTCAAAAGGTGAGGTCAGAGAGAAGTGACAGAAGATGGAGACAGGCAGTGATGAGGTCACTGCAGCTGTACAGGTTCACGTTCATCAGCACACTGACTGCTGAATGCTTTCCAAACATTTGGAAACTAGCAGTTAGCACAATGATGCGAGAGTCATGATTGGACAGATGATCGTTTTGACCTGACGATGATGCTCGATTTAAAGTCAGGACATGTCCAGAATCAGTGGCATTGAAAGCATGAATAGCCGTACACAACATCATGGCACTCAGACAGACAGATGTTGTCCTTCCTCACTACAGCCACGGCTGAGAACTCTCAAATGGGAACAGACGTGGAAAATGTTAACTGCTCCTCAGAAGTGCTGCTGCAGAAATACAACCCCCCCTGAACAGAAAGCAGCTGACACGAACACAATGTCAGACTGAATAATGAAGTTACAAACCAAAAGGGACATTCAGTCTGATTATCAGAGTGGAAAGTCTGTCAGATATGATAAAGCATTTCATGCTGCATGATATTAAAATGCAGTTTTCCTTTCGTATTTAGAATGCCTCGAACTCTGCTCGTCTTTGCACGTCCAGTAAAAACGAACAAAAAATAAAATCCTCATGACATTTGGAATCTGAACAGAGTCAATAAGCACCAGAATCGATAAGCAGAATCAAAATCGCAAAGGAAATAAATCCAAATCACGACATTTCCTTTGAAGATCAACATATTGAACCAAACATATCCAGTGAATGGCGGAGCTAGAAGAGCTGCTCCTGCACAGAAGTCAGATCACACACACAATAACACCCTGCGTGTGTCACTCATGGCAGCTCAGGATGGACTGTGGATATATTGTATGTGCAAATTCTTGCAAGAGGCAATTCAGGTGTGACAGGAATGGAGTCCAAGCCACAGTATATATGATGCTACAGCATAAGAGGGGAGAGAGTGTGTGTGTGTGTGTGTGTGTGTGTGTGTGTGTGTGTGTGTGTGTGTGTGTGTGTGTGTGTGTGTGTGCGTGCCAGCAGTTTTACGTTTGGAATGTGCAAGAGTGTGTGTTTGTTCATGCAAGTAATTCATTAAGATGCTGCTTGTCCACGCATGATGTTCAGGAGAATTAGTGTGATTCGGATCTATTCACTCGGACAGTCAGCTGAAACGTACGGCCCGAATATTGCTCTCTGTGCTCGACTCGGGTCGCTTTCTCTAAAAAGTCACACTGGACCCGAAATGCTTCTGCCTCAGTCGACAGATTAAACCCAGCTCGCTTCAGGGACAAACTGGAGAAACTCTATCACACGAAATAAAAACACATAGACATCTTCAAGTTTCCTAAAACAGCAGACATTCAATTTTAACTGTGGTTGCTATGTACAATAGAAGGATCTTCATATATTAATATTCTTCATCTTTCCTGTTTTCTTCACTTCCTTGCTGCCGAGTCATTGTTTCCATACACATTTGTCCTTTTTGTATTTATAGAGTATTTTCAGTATTTACATTATAAATTACTACATAGTCTTGTGATAAAATAAATAACTTAAATACAATGGCCGTGGCATTTGCAGTGTCTTTTGCATGAAGGGGAAATGGGAGGTATCGGATGAAGGAGGGGCTGAAGGACGAATGAGCCTGGTCTGCTGTTCACTCCTTGCTGCTTCAGAGCTGCAGATAGAAAGGATAAACGATCTCTGTTTGTTTGATGCAGTCTGATGCAGAGAATCACGGAGGGCAGAGGGGAAGGCAGAAGGCTGAAGCACTGTGGGAATAAACTTTATTCCCACAGTGGCACAAGGTGGGAAACTCTCCCTGAACACAGTGTTGACCTGCACTACTGCTGACCGCCATCATGACATCTGGAATCACTAACCTATCTGTGGGTTAGAAATGACTGCGAACAAACACGTTTTAGAGTAGAGCTGAATTCCTCCATCTGTTTTATCAGGACACAAATGAAAACGTCACTTTGATGTACTGATGAACTGCTGCTGTTGCCTTTGTATGGCAGATAAGAGCTGAGGTTCAATTCAGAAATACAATATATGGCCAAAGGTACATGGACACCAGAACATTACACCTATTAGTGGTACCAAAATATAGGCTGCCCTCCACTCTTTTGGAAAGGCTATTCACCAGGTTTTGGAACCTGGCCTCAGGGATTTGCTCCAATTCAGCCACAAGAGCATTAACGAGGTCCAACACTGATGGCTCATTACGTCTGGCTCACAGTCTGTGTTCCAGCTCATCCCAAAGGTGTTGGATGGAGTTGAAGTCTGTGCAGGTCTGTTAACTTCTTCCACCCCGATCTGGGAAAACCAGGACGTGGCTTTGTGCACGAGAGCACTGTCGTGTTGAAACAGCAAACTCCACACTACCAAGCTGAAAAAACACTGTTCAGATCAAAGGGGTGTCCACATATTTTTGGCCATGTAAAGTATTAGAGCGTCTAAGCTGAAGGGAAGGCTAACTACCTGATATGTTAGCTCCAGTCTTTACTATAGTAACACTTATGTTTCTATGACTGCAAGCTAATTTTGTAACTTAAAGTCCATCAGGAGATCCAGGAAGTGTTTCCCACCAAACTGTCCATCGTGGGAGTAAAATCAGCAGGGAGCAGGGTTTGGGTCATGGCATGTAAAGAGAGTAATACTGAGGGTTTAATACTGCAGTGGTAGGGTAGTCTCTGGTTGTTGGCCCCTAATTTGGCATTTGAGGATCGGCGGAGAGGGTGTTGGACAGAGAGAAGACGACGAAGAAGGAGGGAGGAGATGGAAGGAGGGATGAGTGCAAAGCTTCTCCTCCAGCTATACCACTGTGCCACTCGGAGAGTTCCCGTTCTGTGCTGTCAAATTCTGAACAGAGAGACAAAACGTAAAAAAGTTAGACACTACAGGGACAATCAGACTCAATCTCTACTCCACTTTCTTTGACTTTTCAGGAAGTGCAAATATCCAAAAGGTATTGATGTATTTTGTAATGCATCTTTCTAATTTAAGAGTTAACTGAAGACATACCGCCTTCCCTGGCCGTGCCCAGGTACAGATAAGACCCTCTTGGCAGGCTGTGATGATGCAGTCGTCCATGAACACCAGGACCGTCAGCCTCTCGTGTGCAATCTTCTTGCACACCAGCGGCTCCAGCAGCGGCACCTCGTGCATGCGTGGGCACAGTGTGGTGCCCAGGACCTTGGCAGCGTCCAGCCGGTTGCTCCTCGGCGCTACATTGATCTTATCGTTGCTTTTGCTGATGTTGCCCAGGCTGTGGTACCTCTTGTGCTCCTTTTCCACTCCACTGCCGCAACCGGATTTGTCTGACTTGCGCTCCTGGAGTGACAGCGTGGCAAAGCGACCAATGCTGAAAGGGGTGCTGTTTCCTCCACTGCTGCTTCCTCCCCCTCCTCCACCTCCACTACCACCCTCCGAGGCGCCCTGGCCCTTGGAAGCATTTGCCACGGCAGGGTGGGGCAGAGAGTTGGAGCGAGAAAGGGAGCGAGGAAGTGGTAAGGGGAGTGTTGGTGGGTTTGAAGTGCCTGTGTTAGTGTTGGGCGGATGATGGTGCCCCTCAACCCCTCCACTTCCTCCCCCACCTGAGGTGCTGTTGACCACACCGCTGCCAGAGTTGGACAACGAGGGTCCAAAAGTGTTAGTGAAGGCACGGGACAGCGGCAGGCGTGGGTACAACACGTCATCCGTCAAGTCCCACAGACAGAACTGGGTGTCCTGTCCCACTGAGCCAAACCGATATGTAACCGACGCCGAACCGCCACCTTTAGAGCTGTGCCGAGAAAGACGCGACAACGTGCTGCTTGTTCGAACCCGGCCGAAGTGCATGGAGTTATTTGGTGCCCCCTGGTGGAGGTCTTCCTCGCTGCCACTAAGCTCCATAGGTTCATCGTCTTCCAGGGAAGTCGTGAAGGGGTCAAATGCCACCACGTTGACCCAGGACTTGTGACCATGACCTCTTGCAACCACACGGCTTTCTGCAAATGACCAGACGGTAACCAGGTCATCCTCGCCGCCTGTGGCGAGATATTTCCCATCAGGGCTCCATGACACACACAGCAGCCCACCGAAGTAGCTCTTCATCACCCCCTGCAGCTCCATCGAGTCAAAGTGGAAGACACGCAGGCAGCCGTCCTGACCTACGCATGCCACATGCACACCATCCGGAGAGAAGGCAAACTCGTTGAGGCCTCCTTCACCCACAGCCCATCGTAACAACGGGTTGCGAGGCGTCTTGGTTTTGCAGGCATAGACGGCAAAGCCTTCGCCCTGCCTCAAGAGAGAGTACTGTGGGGCCGTGGTGCCACATGGGTGGTCCACATTGTAGAGGTAGAGGTGTCCACTGGCATGTGAGGCCAGGAACAGGTTCTCAGACTTGGGAAGCCATTTTAGACACGTCACCTTGGATTTGTCTATCAACCTCTGGAAAACAGGAAGGAGGAGGATAGAGGAAAGGTAGCATAGATAGAAAGATAAAAAAAGATATTACAAATATTTCGATTGCAGATTTTCTTGTGAGTCAACTCATTGCTAAAATTGCATTTGCAAAATGTGAGATCTAGAAAACTAAATAAACTACTGAGATAAGCACATGCAGGAAGGAGGCTTGGGAGGAGAGAGAGTAGGTCTGCAGAGATCAAGGATCAGGCAGCAGCAGAGACAGTGAGGAGACTGAGTGAAACCAGCCGAGAGAAAACCAGGAGGTGGAAGACGAGGAAAGGAAAAGATTTAGAGAAGCACATCGCAGGGAGGTGAACAGATTCAGAAACACAAACACAAAGTCTGCATGCAGTAGTGCACACATACACCCACAGTCTCCTAAATTCAATTGGGAATCCCATTAAAGAGAATCCCATTAAAGAGACAGAGGCAGTTCAGGAGACAGTAGTAAGCAAAAGAACGTGCGAACAACAGAGCATGAAAACACTGAAGACAGAGTGTGAGTCCTCGGCTACGTCACAGCATCCAAACTAGGACGAAAAATCAATACAGCGATGGCAAATCATTTCTGATGTATTGTAGCAGGCTTTAATCACAACATCACAAAGGCTCAGCACACACACACACACACACACACACACACACACACACACACACACACACACACACACACACACACACACAAAGTACCTCCTCATTGAAGAGTTTACTGGTTTCCTTCTTGATGGGGTCGAGATACTGGACCTGTCCGGCTGAGAAACCCACAATCAGAGCTACGCTCTCTGCTGTGGCAGAGTACTGGTTGAAGTCGTGACATGTTGGCTGAGTCCCCTTGTAGATTCTCTTGTCTATCGGCTTACTGAGGTCCACAGCCTGCAGACAGACGGGTTCCAGACAGAGAACAATGAAGCATTAAGCAAGAAATGGGAACAAACAGTTTCAGGGACATTTGGAGGTTCTTAAAGGTGTGTCATCTGTCCCGCAGACAGCACATTAAACAATCATCTGCTGACAATACATCTCACATCTCTGCACCCATTTAGTATTTGGTGATACGTTTTTCTTTTCCTGATAAATGATTAAATTATAGATGACAAAAAGTCACATTGAGATATTTCCACAGCAGCTCCAGCAGAGTTTGATAGAAAAAACATTTTTCATAATGTCACAATGAAGCAGCGAGGCTTTTTCACAACGGCTGCTTTGTACGCTGACATTCAACAATTATTCAGGGAGAAATCCAGCGAGCAAGATTCAGGGACGCTGACGTTTTTCTTTCACCTGACAGTGGCCACAAGGGAAACACTCTTAGTCATGATATTGGTGTATGCACCTACAGCACACTGAAAGGTCACACCTGATCTCTGAGGGTTTGCTGGACTCATTCTGGATTACACTGTTGTTCCTGCTGTCAGGATTAAAGATCATGGTGCCCCCCAAAAAAACAGTTACTGACAAAAAATCAGCTTTAAAGGTCAGTCATAAAAGAAAAGCCTGTGCCTATATGAACATCAGATCAGCCCTCGTGTTCATACAGATGTGTGACTGAATGCACCATGCTTTTTCTGTGTTTGAAAATAAATTCTGACGTCTAGATGACACATAATGAGGTTTCCACAGTTTGTTAGTTTGTTGTTAAAGCGTGTATCTTTCTCTCGTATTAAAGATCTCGTTACATTACAATCCCTCCACCAGCTCAGCACAAAAGTCAAACACAGAGAGGCAGTTTCATTAGCTTCATATAAACCTGGAATACTTTATACACAGAAATCTCTGAACAGCCGAATTATTACAACAAGCTAAAACTGTTTCATATCCAAATAAATCTGTGGTTTGGAGTCAGTGTTACTCTTTTCATCAATGACCTCCTCAGGGACATTTTGCATGCCTGAGTCTTTATTGATTCTCGATCTATAGAGTACAGTACAGTCCAGCTTTCAGCATCTGTGCAGGTGTTTTATTTATTTATATATTATTTATCTCCACACAGTGAAGCCATGTGTAGACACGCATGAAGTTTGAGTTTATTTGAAAAAGATGCCGGCATCAATAAAAGTAACTGATAAACTCAGAGGTGTATGATTCTGATGGATCACACAATTTGGAACTGGACTTCTCATCCTTAGACCTGCTTTAAATCACGTCACTGATCTGCTGTAACCCAGTTAGATGTCATGTGTAAAAACATTTGTTTAGCCACGTCACACATAAAACACCAAAAATAACTTCTAGTGGTTGGTGCACATTATGACTGATTATTAGAGGCATTAGTAACAATGCTGACCTTATTAAGCAGATTGGCCGTTGACCCGATGTAACTGATCCAAACCAACAATCCACATTAGATACTGTTTCTTTGTCAATAATAAATAAATGATACATTCAGTGTTTCCACCATCAGTCACAGAGTAACATAACAACGTAAACAGTGCATCACTACATGCCAGCATCAGATCAGTGCATGGCATCATCGCTGAGTATCAGAGTCAGCAGGGGAAGGACTGTACCGGTGCATCCCTGCTGATTATATGTAAATGTGTCAGAGGAAGAATGTTAGCTCTGATTTAAATCACTCACTGTGTCGACGGCAGGGAAGAAAAACTTTAAAGACAACATCTCCTCGACACACAGAACACTGTGAACTCTTGATCTCTGAGGTAACTGTAGTATAATATACTGCATGTTACACAGTCTAAACACACATACTGACTAAATGGTGAATGTACATTATAATGATGCTGATTTCCTGAATTAACGAATACTGCACAGCCCCGGTTAGCTGCACATTATCTGCCTGAGTCATAGAGACATTCATTCCTGCAGATTAACTAGCTTTTATTGTACTTTAAGATTTCATGAGGACCCAGAAAAGAGAAAATGATTGAATGTAAAAAGGTGTGACTGATGGTGTGCAACATTTTCCCTCATTGATCCTTTCCACGTTAGAGGAGGAGAAGCTTTTTACATGTGTCCTCCGGTTCCTCATAAATGGGTTATTAACATTCCTCATTAAGAAACAAGTGGTGCAGCGAGCTGCAAGCAGTCTGTGAACTCCTTGGTGCACGATAGCAATGCTAAAAACAAGCTCTGCCAGGACAAATGCAGATTACTCAGAGATTAGTCAAGAGGACAAACATGCGAGTGGAAATGTCAGATTTCAGCCATGTAGACCTGAATGTGTTTATATCAGCCAGCCAGTGAAGGGACAGGCAGGCAGCACAGTGAGAGTCTTATAAAGAGCATTTCAGTTTTAAAATCAACAGTAGGTGGACTCTGTGCTGCACCTGAACATCCCTGTGTGTGATCTGAGGACTCGTGCACATGTAACCTGCAGGGACCGAGCAGTCTGCAGTGCATGGAGAGCTGTCCCGGGCTTCAGGCTGTGTCCTGCCCGTGTAGTAACACTGCTGCCTCCGTGCATCCGCCTGCATGATGCACCACCCTCTGTCTGCTCTCCATCTCACACAGATGATGGAGGTGTGTGCACAGATGATGAAACAGACCGAGCAGCACCAGCTCAGCAGTGCAGGCTAACGTGCTAAGCTAAGCCTGATCTGTCACTGTGACGAGCAGCTCACCTTCTTGATGTTGGTGTACGTGTAGAAATACAGCTCCCTGCCGATGTTGAAGCACACCCGCTCCGACTCCTCGCCCGGGTCTTCAGGCTGCAGCTTGACCATGGAGACCCGGACCGGAGGCAGGAAGCCCGCCGGAGAGGAGTTGGCTGCGGCATTGGAAGAGGATGAGGCGGCGGCAGCGGCGGCGGCGGCGGCAGCCCCGGGCCCCTGCAGCAGCCCGACCCCTCCGCCGGGTATCGGACCAGGTCCGGCTCCTGGGCCCAGCGTGGCTCCAGCGGACGGACCCCGCGGCAGCCCGCCCCGCTGCTGCGAGTCCGAGAGGGTGAGCAGCTTGTAGAAGCCCTCTCTGGTCCGGAACTGGGATTTAATCTCATTGATATCCTTCAGAGCGCCGCCATCTCCGGCCATTTTTAGTACAAACAAGCCGCACAGGAAACTGCGATTCTGACCTGGAAATAATAAAGCGACAATAAAAAGTCCTAGAATAGAAATGGGAGAGGCGACGGCGAGCAGCAGCAGCCGAGCTCAGCTAGGCCGACCAGCACAGCCCGTCTGCTCCAGTGCATTTTACACCAGGACCGGCGACTACACCACTGCTACCTCATACATGCACCCCGACAGAAAGCCCTCATCAGCCGGTGTAAGCATCATCTTCGACCGGGTCTCTGCCTCCGTTCATCCACCGTGCGTAAAGTACGTGCGATGATGCGTCGGCTGCTGCTGGCCCGGCCTGGCACTGCGCACTCCCACTAATGTGTCGGGGGGTAAAGAGAGGGCATCCGGCCCCGGACAGGCTGCTTCACTCACCCCCCATTTATCCTCCCAGTGACAACAGCACCACCCTAAAGATCCAGCGTGCTGCTTTAAGAATGAGAAACTATAACAGGACCGATTAACCAGAAAAAACTATTTTAATGGAAACAGATGAGAGAGGTGCAGAGATGTGACACTGCCATGCTCACACTGATCTGCAAAATATTAAAAAAAAAATGAATTCAAATGAAAGATCTGTAATGTACAATCTAAAGTGGCATGAAATTAGTTGCAAATATTCTTGACTCTAAATTGAATTGACGGTTTCTTCAACACCTCCATGCCTCCACATTTGTCTTCAGTGGGCTGAGCTGCATTCATTTATTATCAAATGCTTTGTTTTACATTCAGCAGTTCAGCATGAGCATGACAGATTCCTGCAGATCAAATACAATCTGTGCTGGCACTAATCTCCTTCTGTACTTTTTCATGAGACAGTGAGGAACGAATTGAGAACAATTCACTGCTGTAAGGCTGCGAGTGAGTTCAGATATCACACATTCACACATTAAGAGGTGGACACACTCACGCCATCTAAACACACTGAACGATTTGCTCCATTTCCTCTCAGTCAATACACTTCACCTCATCTTGTTGTAATTAACTTTATTACAGTGTGACGGCAGGCAGGTCAGTATCTTTGATCCAACGCTGACATACAAACTCAGGTTACAAAACACACAGCACGAGCAGCAGCAGTGCTGCTATGCTCCGGTCCTTTATGCTTGTACGTGGTATCTTCAGGAAAGCCATATATTTCAGTCCCTGCAGGCGGCGGCTGCTGCTGCTGTGAGACAATACTGTGGCAGAAAAAAAGTAGATCCTCCTTTAGTGTAAGAGGAGGACCCTCCTTCACTTTCAGTGCAGGTTTTCTCAGTTGTCTGGATTCTGGAGATTGTTCTGGATCTCACAAACCAAGTAGAAATGAGCATAAATAAGAGCACACCCCCCAAGACTGAGGGATAAAGGCTACAACACAACAATCCTCAGTATGAATTTGCAACGTCCTTCCATCATTTCCTTCCTTCTCCTCTTGTCCCATTAGAAAATAAAATACTGTGGCGTATCCAGTTGAAGTTAATGAAGACAGATTAAAGTCCTGGGTGGAGGCATTCATGTGGGAGTTTCCCATGATGCCCTTTGACAGCAGACAGGAGATTCAGGCTAGCATGACGTAGTTCTCAGCAATTTCCAGGACATAAAGGTTGGACAGCCCCGACTGGTCGTCAGTCTGACGCGTCTCCAAGATGGCCATCCTGCAGTGAGACGGTCAGGGAGGTCAGAGGAGGTCAAGCACACACAGAGCTCACAGAGCAGCTAGCAGGGCTGGAAAGTCTTATTCTTGTTTCAAAAACTGTGAACACGTCATGGTAAAACAGACAGAATGATCTTAATTGTTTGTAACAAACAGAAGCTGAGCTGATAGCAACAAACAGTCTGAACAGACGAGGAAATCAGAGAATCTAAGCAAGCAGTGACTGAAAACATGTCGTACTTCTCTGCCTGCACCAGCCTGTAGATCTTCCTGTGGTCGGTGGTTTCTTCCAGCACTTCACTGAAACCATGTCTTCTTCTCTGCCAGCCGTGACGCCACACTGCCAGCAGCGTGTCCTCAAAATACACTGGACAGAAAGACAGACAGAGTTAGTGCTGAGCTCTAATCGTGAATGATATGAACCCCCACTGAACTGTCATTGGATGTTCTCACCTATAGACTCAATATCATGAGAGAAGGTGGTGTCATGTGGCGGAGGCCTGTTGCTCTTCACCTCGCCCTCCAGACCAACTATATGTACCGACCCTGTGGAGGAGAGAAGCTGAGTGTGAATACCACTGATTACATCAGTGAGGAAATATGGAGGCAGACACAGCATGGACAAAACATAATGCAGAGTTCATATCAACACAGTCATGGGCAGAACTGAAAGTCTTTTTTCCGGTATTGTACTTTTGAGATCTCGGAAACAAAAGCCTAAAAACCTGGACGTTCGGTCTGCCTGTTGATGTTTTGCAAAATTCAAATGTTCTACCTTGGTACAAGAAGCTGCTGCACGGATGTGACCCAGTAATACCATAATAGATATCATGAATCAATGATATTCTGTGCTGTAACAGGGTGGGTACAACCTGCAATATGCCCCATAAAATGAGGCCAATCGGACCACACACACACGGGAACAGCATGAAAAAAGGGAGAGGATGGTCTTTGTTCATATTTTGTTAATCTCTGGACGCAGGGCCATGAAAAAGTGCATTTAGCATAATATGTGACTTTTCACATAAACACATGGACAGTCTAATGCAACCCAACACATTATCTATGCAACATCTATGGCGTTCTCAGTGTTGTTAATGTTCACATATTTGTGTAGTTATGTGCATCTATATAATGTCAGAGAAATTGTGAATATTAATGAGCAATGTTAAATAAAACTTGTGTTACTTACTTTCTATGAGGACGAGCAGTGAGCTACTGTCCAACTGGTTTACTTGAACTACGTCTGGGCTTGGTTTCTCTGTAAGAACACAACAACAACAACAACAACAACTCCATCAACAACAAAAACAACTGAGTCAAAAGCAAAATGCAGAAAGCCTTCTGGTAATTCAGATCATAGTTTTGTGTTTGTAGCTCCTTTTATTCTGAAGTCTTTGTAATGGTTGTAATAATGTGCATGAACCTACCCAGGCCGGAGTTGGTGAACCAGGACGTGTTGGAGTTGAGGTTGATGTATTCTACAATGACTGGCAGGTTGGGGCTGGACCCCCGAGAGACTCCGATACACACCAGTGGGTACTCCTGCTGGGGCACCATCACCATCTCAAACACTCGCACAGGGTTAGGCAGGGGGAAATCAAAATTCTGCAAGCATGAAATAGGGAAGGTGTAAGTGAAGAGTTTAATCTCCTTTCAAACGTCTCTGGGTCTTTAGCTGTGGTTTTTCATCTCACATCTAGCAGAAAACAAAGCAGTCAGGTTAAGTGTTTTGTTCAAGGACACTTAAACCTGCAACCTTTGTGGGAGCAATGAGTCTATTCTCAAAACCATAATGATTTTATGGTTAAAATAAATTTAATGGTGGCCATGAAATGCTTTATTTCCCTGCCGGCGGTGATTTTATTAGCTTCTGTCAGTGTTAACAGTCCAATAAAAATGTAAAAATAGACAGTTAAGTCACAAAGATGAGCCGTGACGACACACTATACTATACATCCTCTCAACATATATTTTTGTTGTATTTTCGACATTCAAGAGTTTTCCTCCATCACAGTATGACATAATGTTTCTTTTTGCTCACTTTTAACCCAGTGGAGTCCGAGCAGTCGGCCATGATTACAACAGCAAGTGATAGGACCCCTTTTTATGAAAAGATGCAGCAAAACATTTGATGGCTGTCTTGAGTTGTTGCACGTTTGATGTTTGGCTGTTAGCTAAGTAGTGAAATACATCCTGCAGAAAAGTGTTAAAGTTTTTTATTTCTTGGACTTGATTGAAGACGCCTTGAACTCGTGACACACAGAACTCTTTTTTTTACATTACACATACCTTAATGAGCATGAACTTGTGCATGGGCTCGTACCACTGCAGCAGCACTACACTAGACTCCAGACCACAGCACAGGAACACACAGCCTCGCTGCAGGTTACTGGCTACAGGAGACAAGACACGATACGTAATCTTTAAGTTTAAGTTGCTTTTCTTTCGTAACCGATCAACACTGTAAAAGTGTCTGCTGTACAGACATCTTCATCCCACTGTTCTGTTTTCTTAATGTAGTTCAAAATCTAAAATTAGCGTGCAGCTAATTTAGTTTCAAACTATGCCAAAAGCCATTTAAAGGAGAGCGTCTAACACTCCCACACATGCACACACTTTGGCTTTGCAAGTAATGAATGCACAGCTTTAATGATATAGTGATCAAACATGACTGATTATTTATTTTGCATTCTGTCTCACCAGCTGTGCAGGTCTTGCAGCCCTTGGTATCAGGTATTTTACACGTCACCGCACATTTCCTGAAGACCAAATAGATCATATAGTTATTACCTGTCATGAGCAGATTTGTTTTCTGGGACAAAATTGTCAAACCAAACAAGAGACATAGAGTGATAGAACATAAAGTCCAGTGTTACCTTGGTAACAGTCTGTGAGTCGGCAAGGCAACCATCCTCTGGTCTTTCCGAGCCTGTTCATACAACTCTTTGAGTGAATGGGAGTGAAGCTGTGATGATTTACCTGTAATCACAGAATCAGACGCAGTTTGAAAGTTAATTTTATTCACTTGTTGAGAGCGTCAGAGGGGTGCAGCCATCACAGGGTGGACACGGGTCAACACACCAACTCACATTCGTAACTACGACTTGGTATAAAATCCATGTAATATGCAAACCACTGAATCACCCAGTTTTAGCCCCAAATTAGGTCACAGAAAAACCACATGAATGTCACATGTGCAGAATGAGGACACATGTGGTTTGCACATGGAGACGTGTGGCCTCAGAACATTTTCATGGTAAAATGTGTAAAGCCCGCGTCAAGTCCCATGTGCCATGTGGATTGATTTCCAGATGTGCGCCACATTTTGCAACACGTGGCTTCCTTCACCCAATCAAGTGTCCACATGCACTGTACATACATGTTGAATGAATACATACAGTGTGGACTTCTTTCCAGATTTTGATCAGTAAAATGACGACTGTTGATAGACTGGAAGTCTAATGACAGACCCTGAGGTAAAAAGAAACTTTTAAAGGATGAATTCAAGCATCAATTTATTTTTCTTCTTTTCATTTACCTGACACAGACATGAGCACGTTATTAATGGTGTAGACCCACGTACACTTGCCAGGATACAGCTGAAAGAAGAAGAGAAGACATCCGTTCATTCACTGCTCCAGTGTCTCTTTCAAAAGCTCTTTAATCATTTTTCAAGTGATTTGATCAAGCCTGGCTGAGTAAAATATCTTCAATATTTTGCTCTGTATTAATTAGATGAAGGTCCTACCAGCTCCATCGTGGCCTCTGAGCCGTTGAGGTTCAGGGTGTAAATTCCTTCCTCTGCTCCCAGGATCAGATGCTGGTCTGAGGGTAGAGAGAAGACACACAAGCCGGTCAGACAGATAAAACAGAAGTCTGATAAGATGTGAGAGAGCACGAGTGCATTCATTGTTTGCTTTATTCAATGATGTCACCTCTGGTAGCTGGGTTCTCCCAGGTCGTGGAGCAGTTTATTTTAAGAGGGCAGCCATGAAAGATCTTTTTAAAGTAGACCTGGAGAGAGAGAGAAAGAGAGAGAGAGAGAGAGAGAGAGAGAGAGAGAGAGAGAGACAGAGAGGACATTAAATCCATTTTGTTTTAAGCCACTACATGATGTACATGATGATACCCGAATGACATCAGTATTAGTCAGTACTCACAAAAGGAAGCGAACATTGAAAGGCTTCATGAATTTTAAATTCAATAAATATGGAATTTGAATTTAATCTGTTCCCTTTGATAACACTGTACACACACGTGAAACACCACCGCACACGTCAGACACTCAGCTGATATGAAGCCATAGAAACTCACAGGAGGTTTCTTCATGGCGGGGCTGGCGCACTCAGCATGGTGCTGAGAACAAAAAGGAAAACCGTGTGATGAGTGTGTCGCCCATCAACACGTGAACATTGTGAAGGAGAGAAGATGTGGATAATTGAAAAGGAAATGGAAACATATTCAGCTGTATACATCATCTGCAGCTGAATTCTGTGACTCCTAATCATAAACTGAACATTTTATTCCGGTTACACCTGAACTGAATTTCATCTCTTCTTTCCTCTATTTTCTCTTATTTTAATACAATTTCCCTGATATTCCAGCAGGTTGTGCAGAGGCACTCTGGGACTTTTTTATCACCTGTCCTACCTTTGATGGTGTCTGGCGTCTGCGTATGCCTTTAGGGGGGAGCTCAGGAGGAACGAGGTCTGCTGGGTTTTCATTCAGCTGGACAGGTAAGGACATGGGGTCTGGATCACACACACACATGAACACACGAGAAGAAACTGTGTGATACCATCTCCACTTCATTCACATACAGAAACAATAAACACATGTACTTCCTTTGTTCTCTAGTCTATTTTCTGGACTGATAATTAGTCTGGAATATTTCCGTTTAGCAAAACACATTTTTGATTTCTATGTATTGTGTAAAAGTAAATACTGATTTGTTATAAAAATGATACTGTGTTTCAGATGTTTTAAATCACACCGTGTGTACGTTGGTTTCTACTTCTCACATGTTCTGTTTTCACTCCTCTAATACGACTGACAGGGTAAAGCTCAGGCCAGTGTATAAACGGAGGAAGTCCAGAACAGAACGAGGGTCAGAGACAGGTCAGAGGTGACATTTAGATTGGGGATGCTGATACTGATTAAGGGAATTAAAAAAAAATAAATAATAAAAGAATAATAAATTCAACTTAAACCTTGATACTTTGAATCCAATCTTCTTTATCAGGGTCACTCTAATAAATTCTCATTGCTATATTGTGTTCATTCACGTTTCACCTCTTGCCTCTTGGGTACAATATAAAGGGGAGGCAGCTCACCGGAGTGTCGCGAGGAACGTGGCTGTGGCGTAGGTCGGACATGCGTCCCACTGGAGGTCCTGATGAGAGGGGAGGGGGCGTACAGAGAGCAGGGTTTCCTCGCCCGATCGTCTTCTCCTGCCATGCTCTCCTCTGAGCTGGTCCGTGCTTTGGGCTGCACACACAGACACATAAAGACATGTTGAGCTAAACTTACCAATGCTCTTCAAATGACAGACCAGGAAGAGGCTTGATGTGTCCCAGGGCTTATTTAGGATAAGCTAATCCTGTGACCCTCACTGCAAATGTTATTTTGACTCCAGTCCTCTGTCCTGTTTTAACATGGCATCAAATACGCAGCCTCATTTCCTTAATAAACACACACACACACCTTTGGAGGAAGAGGAGGTGGGATGTCATCAGCTGTCATGATGATGCTGTTGGCAGAGAGAGTGTCGGTTCAGTCTGCAGTGTTAATGATGCAAATACATTAATACAGATGTGAGTTTGTGTTTATTCAGCTAACCTGGTGTTTTGCATCGTAGGGCTGAGGTGGACCAGAGGCAGAGAGAGAAAGTGTCAATCAATGAAAGGATTCACATGCTGTTCTGTTACACATGGACTGAAACTGTGTGATGCTTCCTTACATATCCACATCATCATAGTCATCGTCTGAGTCTGTGTCCTGATCCCTGTGACAGAAAGAAAGAAGAGAGGTTAGAGATGATGGTGATGATGATGATGATGATGATGGTGATGATCTGTGATCCTGTTACCTCATTGGACTCTTGCTACTGCCGGTTGATCCCAGTGAAGGTGATAACTGTAAAAAACACAACAATATTTATAAAACAGATCAATGAGGATAAATGAATAGATGTATAAGAAGGAGGGTTATAATAACGCATCTCTGGTGTGTATGTTTCTTTTTTGGGGAGGTTTTATTTTCTTAGTTGTATTTTTGTTGTGCAACTTTTGACACTTCCTGTGAATTTGTGCCATCTTCCTCATCAGAACAGTGAAGCACGGCCTGTGTCAGAGCAGCTACATGTGCACATGTCTGACAGCATGAGGCGCTGTACGTCCACCAAGTCTAAATGTGTTCACTTCAGTTCAGAGCTTTATTGTCCCTCCAGGGGAAATTTGATTTGCAGTGGCAATGCAGCATACACAACATAAAATAAATAGACAAACAGTGACATAAAACAATGAAGCAAGATAAAGCAACCAAAAACTTGATAAACAATCCTAAATGAAGTTAGAATATAAGTAACAGAAGGCAAAAAGTCTATAAAAGATAAATGTGTGATTAGCTTACCGTTGCGTTTGGTGACTCTTTCCTCATTGGCCTCCGGGTATAGATTTGTTCCACTGAGCAGACACAAATAAAAATATTTAACACAGTGACACTTTGCACATTCTCATTTACACTTCAATATGATCAGCCACAAACTACAGAGGAACAGGGACAAAACAAATGTACCAAGAAGCCGGATGAGTGAAATGATGCGACGGCTGGAATATATTCAGACACCTTCGCTATTCCTGACAGCTTCAATGAAGATGAAGTGCTGAGAACAGAAGTAATGGCCTAGAAAATGATTCATTAAGGCGAGTAGGCACAGGTGAATAGAAATATTACCCTCTCTCTCTAAACGGATATAAATACACTATTAGTGTCGCTTCATGTTTCTATAAACAGACTTTCTTATTTCCTGTGACTATAGATTCTATACCGTCTACTTTTTCTCAATTATGGCACATTTCTACATTTTCTTCATCAGATAAAGAGTCAAATTTCCTGTTCTGCTGTCATGAATCATTAAACGGTCAGAATAAAAATATTAATATGAAACATGATTGAATTATTAGTATTATTTTTGATTACCCTGATGTACTGCACATGTTATCAAAGCATAGATGTTTTTTTTTATTTGATTCAATTTGATAGCATTCATAATAGTTCAAGAGTGCGTGTGTTTTCTTACAGCTTATGTCGGAGTTTGTCCGCTCCGCCTGGTTGTGTTTGTTGATAGACTGAATCCTCTTTAAAGATCCAGGCACCACCACCTTAAATAAAAAGATAAGAAAGAGATTAGACCTCAAATAATTTTAAGACTTGTAGACTTATATTAAGACTTAAAAAATATGTAATGTGTTGAAATAATCCATAATTAAGATGCAAACTTTCTGCTTCGTTTTAGGCCATACCTCCATCTCGTCATCCTCTGTCATCATGTGGGCCTTCAGTTTATCAGGATTTCGATACTTCTCCAGCAGGTCCAGGGTCAGCTCCTGATTCAGGCACTGCTGGGTCAAAAACATGTGCTGCAGGGAGGCAACGCGAGAAGCAAAGGACAGAGAAAGACACAATCAGTACAGCTCAGTCCAGTTCAAATAAAGACAAAGTTTACACGAGGAAGAGACTGAGACTGCTCAGTCAGTCAGGAGATTTTACTGTTTGAAACCTGCAGTAACTGATTTTCTGGCCACTTGAGGGCAGAAGAAACAACAACATTGACATATCATCACCTTATTAGTTTAATTATGTTTACGTTATTAACAAACAGTCCGATATTCACTCTCTCAGCTCTGTTTGAATGCTCCATTATGTTCTCCAGCTGTGTCTGTCTGTTGTTTGAGCGTGTAGTGTGCAGGGCCTTCAGGTTTTGCCTCCTGCAGCTAAACACGACACGACGTGAATCACAAACAGTATCGCTCTGTAAATCTGAGAGGAGACCTGCAGATTTACGCAATACTTTTCTGCAGGTTCATCAATATAAGCGGCTCATTTCACGTTATCATAAAAATATTAGTTAAAGCTCCTTAAGTTTTAAAGCTCTGATATCTCTTACAGTCCGAGCTGACACTGTATGAACAGGAGTGCATGTGAGCAGTACTGACTGAGAGCATCTTGGAGGCGCTGGGTCTCTTCTTCGGGTTCCTCACCAACATGGCTTTTACAAAGTTATAAAACATGGAGGACCTGCAGACAGGACATGGAAACAGCTTGACTGATATCGTATGAACCATTTACTCCTCTGATTAAATATGACGTATGATAGTCAGTTACCATTTAGACTTGTCCTTCAGTTTAGGAGGCTGGTAGCCGCTCTTGGACATGAGAAACAGGACCCTACAGGAAACAACACAGCAGACCACAGTCAGGCCTGTGTGTCGTATCACACTGAACCATAACCACAGTTCAGTTCATCACAGTCAGGAGGGGGAGAGTTTGCATGCATGAACATACAGACAGATGTGTCAGATGTGTGGGTGGTGGAAACACTGTGTCCATGTTTTATATGAAACATAACAAGAGCCATCACTGAACATGAATCTTTGATCATATTTGTGTCCGTGCAGAGCTGTACTCATGCTCAGACACTGCGTCTTTCAGCGTGCATTTACCGCAGTGGATGAACATCGAACATTGGTGGCTGCAGCTCTGCCAGCTCTATGGCTGTGATGCCCACAGACCAGATGTCACATAGTTCATTGTAGCCGCCTTTAAGCTCCACTGCTGCCACCTCCGGTGCCATCCTGAGGACAGGAGGGGAACAGCAACAGGTGATTTTTAATATCACAGACACTGTGTATAACCAGCTTTTTGTCAAAGCTGCTCTGGGTTTTGACCTTACCAATATGGCGTCCCTATGAAGGACATCCGCCGGGCCAGAGTGGCTGTGATCTGAGCTGAGATCCCAAAGTCAGCTACACAACAGAGGAAACAAAAGTAGAAACAATAAAACTCATTCTTAATTTTCTTACGTCGCTGTTGCAACTTACAAAACAGATTCCTTGAAATCTTAAAATCAAGGCCATGATTATTAATTAAATTTGTAGTTGTACTATTTATTTCAGAGTGCAGAATGCATGAGGGAATATATATATATTTATATATATATATATTCTGTAGCATACTTCAGTTGTTCAGAGTTAAAATGGTGTATTCACAGGAAAATCATATCAATAGAGAAGCAGAATTATGTATCTGAATGAAACGTTTTGCAGCCGAATGTTTAAAGTTGGATTACGACCACCACAACATAAATTATCAGGCGGTGGGAAACACAGCAGAGGCTCATTCAGCGCTAAAACAACGTACAAGCGACGCAGCAGAGATGCGTTAACAGAGCCATCACTCCTGCAGCTGAGTGACTCATTTTAACCACACCGGTGCAGAGCAGAGCAGAGCAGAGCAGATAGTGCATACATCCACCTACCCAGCTTGACCTCGCCCTGATCGTTGAGGAGGATGTTGGCACCCTGGAGGCAAAGGAGGCAGAGACAAACATCAACACAGACACAACCACAGAAAAACATCTTATCATCCAGAGACTCCTCTTTACCCACTCAGTGATCTTTACTGAACCCACACAGGGCGGAAGTCAGAAATGTGCTTCATCGAAAAGTTCATTCGACGGGAATATTTACAGTGCACTGACTGTCTTCTCTTTATTATCAGTAAGCTTCAGTTTTAAACTTCTGTCTATCAGCTGGTTCAGTGACAAATATAGAGATTGTTTTATTCTTCAGGAACAGGTTCGCGTCAAACCCTGATCTTCAACACAGCCTGTTTACTTCATACTCTCTGCTGCACTGACCCTGATCCAACAGTAATCTTAAAGTTTCATCTAAAGTGCTTCACAACAGATAAATGCAAGAGTAACCTGCAGGTAATGCAAGTAAACACAAAAGTACAAGTGTCACATCTCTGTCAGCTTTTCACCTTGATGTCTCTGTGGATTTTCTTCTGTGCATGCAGGTAATCCAGACCCTGCTCACAAACAGAAGAGCGTATTTGTCAACACTGTTTCACATTATGAGCAGTTAATGATGAGGAAGTAAGCAGCGTGACGTTACCTGTAACATCTCTCTGCAGATGTAGGCGATCTGTGGCTCGGACAGAGGACCGGTCACTGAAACACAGTTTATTTTTAATAATGATTCAGAAGCAGAGTCATTAAACAATCAAAGTTCATTAAACAGGAACATTTGTACTGATCGTTTTACAGGATGCTTTGCATATCGTTTAGCATGTCAGTACTGAGCACTGAATATTTTATAACTGGTGTTAAAGCCTCAAATTCAGAAATCATTAAACAGAGGATTAAAGGAGAGTTTTGTAGATTTGGAAATGAAAACATTTAGTGACATTTTATCTTTCTGAAAACTTCTACTAGTTTCTACTTAGTTAGTTAAGTGCTTTTTCTATATTTTTATATTTATATTTTTATACTCTACGTGTCTTTTTGAAGGACTGAAGAGCTCTTGGTTTATATTTCTTATTTTTGTTTTGTTGTAATTAATTAGATGATTAAAAACTATAAACCAATGAATACAGTTTCCTCATGGTATGTTCTTCAAACATTAGCTCACCATGGTAGACATCCTGCAGGGAGCCTCCTCCACAGAACTCCATACAGATCCACAGTTTATTGGATCTGAAGATTGAAGAGAGAAGTTAATAACTGCATCTAACAGAGTATGTATCGAAGAGACAGGAGACGCAGGCGGCTCACCGTATGTAGCTGCCATAGTATGCCACTATGTTGGGATGTTTGCAGCTCTTTACTATGACAATTTCCTGCTGGATGATAGAAAAATCATCCTCTGTGGAATGAGACGGAGAGACGGGAGACATATTTATTATTAGCATCACTTCACACGCAGCACAGGCAGACAGCAGGAACACACAGTACCGGACTCTTCAGTTTCCATTTCTTAAAGCCAAGAAACTTTATCGATGAGCCTATAGTGAATATTAGTTGAAGTTTAGAAACTGTGTTTAGCAACTTTGGTCTCAGCAAGTGTTAAAATGTAAACCATTTCCTCTTATTAATAATAAAGAGATAAATGTGCTCTGTATGTTCTCCACCATAAACATCTGTCACCATAAACACTGACAGATTCTCATTCAGCTGTTAGATCATGTGCTGTTCACCTGCTATAAACATCCCTGAAACAGCAAATCATAAACCAGAAGAAGAAATGTTTAACTGTGCTCTCTCTCTTTACCTTTTAGGACAGTTATTAATACTAATATGTACATACTATATATATACTGAACATCCAAATGAAGGTGGAATGGATAGTGTGAGAGCACTTAACATCCAATCTTTTGACTTTTATTATTTATTATTTATTGTATTTAGACCAAACAACTTAAAATAAAGTTCTGTTGTTTCACGGTGTGACTGTGACTGCCGCCCCCTCAGTGGGATTCAAAGGGTTCAAATTAAAAGTTATCATTTTTTACAGAGCACCTAAAGTCTGAAATGTGATATTTTATTTAAGATAATTATTTTGTCTGTATGAGATAAATAATATCACGTCTCTGGACTTTAGGAGCTCTGTAATTTGACTGTGTCAGACACCAGAGGTAAAAATTATGATGTTGCCTTTCAAAGTAAAACATGAGGTGTAATGAATTGGTTTTGTTTTGATTGTTATTTTCACATTATAATCCGTACGTTCAGCGTATGCCTTATTTCAGACTGTGGCATTACCTATTTGTATAATAGTATACGTGCTATAATATGATAACGTATACACACAAGGGAATGTTACTTCCATTCTCCATAGTGCGGCTTTAATAATAAGCTGAATTATATTATTCTTATTTTAAAAATTCAGACTAATTACAGTACCGGGTTACACAACAGTTGTGGGAAATGATCTGTGCTATCAAACTGTTGGAGGTGAAAGCAGTTGCATGTTTACTTTGGTTATTTGTGCAGTCTAATGTTAACGGCTTTGATTTGTATGATTTATGAGACTCTCTCTCTCTGCTCAGCTCGGCCTCTCAGCTCTCACTGCAGTGTAATGTTTGGTTGAAAGCTCCCATAATGGAATCATAATGAGTACGGGAGCTAGTAATTGTGTTGCATTAAAAACAACTTTAGGCACATTCACCAGATGAAGCTCAGAGAATCTATCACAGGCTGGAAACCTGCTTTTTTTATCTTTGTCCTGGCAGAGGTAGAAAATCTTTCAGGGCACATTTTAGTGTCTTATAATAAAAATTCTCACCTGGCTCCATCTTGATGACCTTGATGGCTGCCAGCTCTCCATTCTGCTTGTTTCGTGCCTGAACAGAAAAAAAAAACACAGGTTATTATTTTTCACAGTGCAGGTGATGACAGCGCTTTGTAAATGTGTTCGAGTGCTGGCAGAGCCTCATTTGCATATTTACTGTCCAGATCAGTGAAGTGCAAAACACAGCCCAGAAATACATGCACGGGAGCTCACGCTAAACAACATGTATTCACATGCACACACACACCTGATGACCTTTAGACGTGTGAATATTGAGGAAGGTGTCACTCCTCTCAGTTTATTCACACTATTTAAAAGCATCAAATCATTTACATAGAAATATTTTATAAATGGCTCCAAGCTGATTTACTGTTACAGGAAGCTGATCGCATTAGTAACTCAAACTGTCCTGCAATGCAGCTACATAATAAAACACACACACAAACACACACACACACACACACACACATTAGACTAAACTAAAAATCTGCAGGCAAACAACTACCAAAATATGTAAGTAAAAATATATTTATAGATATTCATAGACATATGTTCATTTAAAAGTTCATCTCTCGGGATGAGCTCAGCATTGTCAGGCAGGCCACACTGTAACCGAAGTACATTTATTTTAGCTTAGTATTATTTTACCCACCTCTGAATGTGAACATTATATTTTCTGTCTGCAGTGAGGCGACAGTTGAGGTCAGAGTCTCAGATGTAAAGACAGATTCAGCTTCAGAGAGTCTGCAGCCCATTGCTATGGTAACTGCTGCTTCATTGTCCAATGTCTCTGTAGCTTTTTGTTCAGTCGTCTCATTTATTTGAGTCAAGTTGAGTCACGTTATACACGTATCACTCTCAAGCAGAGGCTGAGGTGACTTACTGTAACTCTGACAAATACGACTTCCAGTTTACAAAAGATTGTTGTCATTAATATGTCTTTATGAGTATAACAAGGAGCTGGTAGTGAGCTTGAGCAGCCTGACTGACTGACACTCAGCCTCCACCCACGCTGTTTGTTTGACAGGTGGTCTGTGAGGAAACACAAAGATGGAGACTAAATGAAAGGTGCAAAGGCTGAGTGAGACGAGATGACTTCACAAATGTACCAGAATGTTGCACTGCAGGTCGGCCCACTTCCCTGAGAGGAAATACCCATTCACATTGTGTCAGTCCTGAAACAGACCTCAGTCATCAGGGTAGTCGGTCAGAGACAGCGGGGCAGATAGTACAGTGACAACGGAAACTCCACTTCCTCAGAGAAGACTTTTGAAATCATAACACAGATAGAAGAATTCAGAGATAGAAGATATTTGATGAATAATTTTGACACCTCAGCAGCATCCACTACCCAGCAGCATGGGACAGATGAGTGCTACGTGAAGTGTGTTCTCACTCATGTGTCTGATGTCACTGCACTGTCATAACAAAAAGTCTGCTGTCACATGTTTCATGAAATGAGCATGCCATCTTCAGCATTTTAACATCAGCACGTATTAGGATGCTGATTAAAAGAGAAAACACAGAAGGAAGGCAGCGGCCTCCTCCGCTGTCCTCGTGTCGGAAAATGATACTGTAATGAAAGCTAACGCTCGCTCGCACGTGGAGATATTTTAATGTTGGCGGTGGTCTGTGTTCTTCCGACACCTCTGAGTTCAACGTTGAAATGGCACAATGGAAAGTCGAGGCGTGCGGTCACAGTGGAGGGTGGTCATAAACAACCGGCCTACATTCATGACATGAACACATCGAACTATGACCGAAGCTAACCGTCCACAAACTGATCCGAAAACTGAAATTTAACAACTGAACAGCGACGTGTTCCTCCTGAAACAATGACCCTGTTGTTCAGGTCAGTGCACTGAGCTCACTGGGAGCAGTTCATGGGAACTACTGTTAAAAAAGCCTTTTGAAAACAATGAGCTCTGTCCGTTATACAGAAGATTGGAGACACTGTTCCTGGAGAGGCTGATGAGTTTTATAAATGTGGATATCTCTAAACATCAAACCATCAAACTTCAATGTATATCCAGACACTAAGAGCTAAACACAAAAACAAACCAGACTGCAATAATAACTGATCTAATGTCAGCTCGGCCAAGATTAAATGTGTTGTTTTGAAAAATGAGTGAGTTCCAGAGTCTTTAGAAAAATTAAAGTGATTCCACATAAAGAAGAGTTTGTGGTGGATGAATGGGTCACACAGGAGAGTGGAGGCTGACTTCAGTTGCTCGTTGGTTTATGCACATAACTTCATCACTTCATGGTTGGGGTCAGGAAAGGCTCAAAGTTTGGGTTGAATACAAAAAAAGTCCTAACTCCGGCCTGGTGTCCAACAACAACTAAGAAAATAAAGTGGCTGATCTACAGTAACTGCTAGATGCTCCATTTTCTTAATTACTGAGTAATTTAGTGTCAAGACTCACTTGTGTTACGTAAAACGTCTTTCTCAGAAAGTTTGGTTTATCGTTAGAGGGCACATGAACCTGCACTGAATACAAAGCAGGTGAAGATCTTCCTGCGCAGTCAGACTGCGTCTGCACTCACATGTGGAGGACAGTCGTGACAAACAAAAGCAGTCAGTGACTGAGAGTGAGGCAACAATGACAATGGAAAACCACTCGAATCGAAGGGGACTGTGTGTGTGTTAGTGTGTCAGTGTGTGTGACATCACAGAGGTCACTGAGGGGAAACATGTCTGACAAGTGATCAGTAAACACACACACACACTCGAGATGGACGTCACGGCGGAAGCCGTCCACGACATTTCCATCATGAAGGGCGCGTGGAGGGGAGGGGTCACACAGCTCACATGAAACAATAACCAGCATCATGACAGTTTGTTTTTTCTCTAAAGGTGTTGAAAGCAAACAGTTTGATCTGCGAACAACAGAAACTAAAAGGATGAAGAAGTGGACTGTGCCCGCTTCCTGTAACATTAAAGGGCAGAGATTTGACCTGTGATGTTAAAGGTCACAAATAAAGTCTGACCACATGACACATTCATCATTTCTAAATATCAGTCATACACTGAACTCTTGACCCCACCATTGATCTGTAATAATAATAAAATAATTTAACCTCATTCTAATCCTTAACCTCAATACCAGCCTGCGTCTAAAACCCACCTCCTAACCACCAACACAGAAACAAACAACACATTTCCAACCACTCACTTGTTGTTGTTGTTGTTGTTGGAGGACATTGTGTGAAAGACAATTTAATGAATTTAATTCAATATCACATCAGTTAAACGAGTTGTATGTTGTTTTTAAGGTGGATTTAAAGCTGTGGTCTATGATGCTGCTCGTCAGTTCAGCTCACACACAGGCAGAGAACATTCATACTGTATGATTAGCGATGTGGTCCTAACCACGTAAGGGATTCAAACTCAAAGCTACGAAGCAGCAGTGCTGTATTAGTATTAGTATCTAGTGACGCACTGGAAGCCGGTGCAGAGATCGTGATGGATTTACTTTTCTGTGTCTCCTGCAGCTGAGCTCTGACGGGCTGAAGCATCGCAGCAGTCTGACCTGTGACCAGTCTGCACACGAACCCTCGGATCCTGCTGTGTTTGTAAGATGATAAGGTTTGTGATGCTGACCTTGTGTTTACACAGGTCTGTATTTAGCTGAAGTTCAGTCACATCCGATTCATGATGCGTTCATAGCTGTTAATAAACTGATTAAATTCATTATGTATCGTCTCATTTGAATGTGAGTCATTTAGTAAATGTATAAAAAAATAAAGAACACACACACACACACACGCACGCACACACACACACACACACACACACACACACACACACACAGTTATGGGCTGATGATTGTAATTTGTTTGATGTTCTCTGCATCATCGATGATCTCTCTTCCTCTTTTTTGGGTTAATAATAAATCAAGACCAACCAAAATTTAAGCACATTTCATTGTAAAACACAAATGTACACACACATACACACAGAGACACACACACACACACACACACACAACCACACACACACACACACACACACACACACACACACTGTTTCAGCAGAAACTTGACACAGTTAGCTTGGCTCTGCAGGCGGCTCCTGCATGTAGTTCACAGCTCATTTATCTCACTTCTTCATTTTGCTTCTGAGGTTGCACACACACCAGGTGCAGCCCGCAGATTCTGTGAGGCTACAGGTCTGAAACTAGAGCTGCACCGTATTGAAGAGCAACTCCTACTGCAGTTCAGTAGCACAAGCCACATCTGACAAGGAGAGCCGGGCCTGTACTGTAAGGAGGAAAGTCCTGACATGATCAGATGCAGAGCTGCAGAGAGCTCCGTCGGTTCTGAATCCAAACTAAACCAAGCCAGCTCCAAAGATCTGCCACACAAATACAGCTGAAGCATCAAAAACAGACATTCATACTTAATATTACACACAGGAAGGAACACTGACTCATTTACAGTGTGAGTCAACAGAGACTTTGTAAGAAAACTGTGTCAGACTGAAGTCCGGCTCAGAGAAGACACAGTGCACCAGGTCAAGTCAGATTCATCTTCTACTACACATTTGACATTTAGTGGATATTTTTATCTTAGTGAAGGCGTTACCATGAGTAACTGTGATGAGATACACAGGGTCACGACCTTTTACACTTCTTCAAACACTCCCTACGATGAGAGAGGCTCCTCTAACCCTGAATCAAGACGAATCTTAAAAACATAAAGCAATGGGATGAAAGCAGCAGAAGGACAATCAATAAAATCATGACTGAATGTCAGACTTCGTACTAATCAGCTAACACAAACAGATTTAAATAGATTTCATGAGTCTTTTTTTGGCAGCGTTTGGATGGATGATCAGATTCAGTACATTCGTTGTGCCCAGAGAATGACTCTGCTCACCCACTCACACTGATCGAAGTTTGGACTGAAATGTCTCAACAACTATTGGATGGAAACTGATTCAGATTCATGTCAGCTCTGGAATAAATGTTAAGGTCTGCTGTAATAACTGAACATGTTGTTATGTTGAATGTTAACATGTTAGCACTGTCAGACTCACGAACATGCTCATGTCATCCAGCTGCAGGTGTTAGAAGTTACTATACTACTATACATAATACACACTATAAAAAGATTGTCTTTCATTCAGATTATTCATTAACAGGGGCGCACAGGTGGGGTGATTTATTTTGGAGGAAAAAACACTTCCTTATGTGAAAACACAGGGAAGTGTTTTCACATGCATCAGCAGTATTAATTACTGGACATGAGAAACCTCGTTAATAACAGGAACAGTCTTTACTACAGCTTCCACAGCACGATCACTCTGTCATCACCCAACAAGTCAAACCAGTTACTATTTACAGCACAGGGGTGGACAGGTAGAGAGAGGAAGTTTGAGTGTGTGTGTGTGTGTGTGTGTGTGTGTGTGTGTGTGTGTGTGTGTGTGTGTGTGTGTGCGTGTGTGTTCTTTCACACACAATGTCCAGTTACTTCAGTTTCTCTGTTTTCTGTCGTTTACAGTTTCTCGTGTTATTTGAGACTTTCATGAGTCAGCTGAGGCTCTCACTGCTGCTACTGTATACACAACATAAATGTGTGTGTGTGTGTGTGTGTGACACAACAATTGATTCATTAATAATTTACACAGGAGCTCTTTCCTGGGAACACAGCTGATCACACACAGATCATGATGCCTCACACCAGAATACAAAGAAACTCGACTGACAGGTTACAAAGAAAACACGTGAAGAAAACAAAAACGCTGCAGTCGGTTGTACGACACAGATGTGACTCATCCAGAGCCATCGCCACATCCTTCACACTGATCTGTATCTGTGTCCACTGCTCTGGCTGGCCCTGACAAAGGAGCTGTTTGATATTTAATATCTAAAGGTGGTCAGGTGTGTCAGATTTATGATATTAAATAAGAGTAATTATGTTTCTGTTACCTTAGAATGAGACGTTTATATTCACGATGCCACTGGTCCACCGTTCTGAACTCGTACATTTCTACAGTAGCTATTATGGTCATCAGTCACACACACACACACACACACACACACACACACACACGCACACACACACACACACATCTCTCTCTCTTGCACACTTGCATACACACGTGTGTTTGGCTGCGTGTTGCAAATGCAACACTTTTGCACAATCAGCAGCAGTGAGAAAGTAGGCCTTTTATTTGTGTGTGTGTGTGTGTGTGTGTGTGTGTGTGTGTGTGTGTGTGTGTGTGTGTGTGTGTGTGTGTCCAAATGTGAAGGCAGGACATCTATGAAAATCTCTTTGTGTTAAACAGAACTGCAGGGTCTACTGACCTGGTTAGAGGAAGCGTGCTCTCCGCTGTAATCTGATGGTTCACGTAGATTTAAGAGCATTGTTACATGACGGTTTGAAGCCTGAGCTTCACAGACGCAGACACACACTCCGAGGTGAATCACAAACTGAATCCTGAAGCCACTATAAATCTTTTATTTTGAATATTTTTAAAGCTTAGTGAGGTCGCATAGCAACAGCAGAGAAAAACACTGACCTCCAGTTACAAATCTACATCAGCTGGTTGTTTGTGGGTAATATAGAGCAAACATCTGCAGGCTGTTCACCTCTGAGAGTTTTAACTACTGCACAAAAACAGTGAATCAACACTTCGGTAATTAAAACCTTTTAGAGAATGAATCAGATTTGATCATAAATGATTATCGACCAGTCTTAGAGACAGACACCTGCACAAGTATCGTCCAATGAATGAGCCGTGTCAGGCTGTTCTACTTTGACACAGCGTCCGCATTAACACTGCTGCAAAGACTGTATGATGACAAAATGATTATTGTGTCATAGCATCTTGAATGACGTCAGCTCACATCAGATCATAGAAACATTCAGACAAGTCTCGGCCTCGTCTGTAAGTCTTCTCAGTCGTAGGTAAAACACCAGCGCACAGTGATGAAGCTCACACAGTACGACGTGTCAGTGAGAAGTATTTGTGTGTGTGTCTGGGTAAATAAAAGCTCTCGATGAAGGACTGCCACAGTCTGTCACAGTGGACTGTTGCTGAATGATCTGATTCTAAACGTCCATGAGAGACGAGAGGCGAAGCTGACAGACGATGATTCACTGAGAGGGGAATGCTAACGCTGATGCTGCTGCACAGGAAAGAGGGAAACTGCCCACTCTGATGATTTTAACAACTTACTGCACTTTTCCACACGAGTTCTTCAGGTGACTGACTTTGTGGAAAGTACCAAAGAATCCTGAAAATATTCAGTTGAACATGAAGGCACCACTGACGGCTAACTCAGCATTCACCCGTCTGTGTCACACATCTGTACAGCTGCTGCTCAGGTTTTCATCATGTCGGGTCCTGGAAATCGTCATGAGCCAGAAGAGGTTGAGAAGTTATAATGAAGAGCACAGTGAACTTTTGTTCGTCGTGTCTCTGCAGCTCTGGATGCTGCAACACGTTTGTAAAATACAAGTTTAACTGATGTTTGCTCTGCATTGCAGTGACGAGAGGCACCGCAGACCGTCCACATACTGTGAGGAACTGATGTGGACCTCTGAATCTGAACCATGTGATGAAAAACAGTCTTAAGTCTTAATGTGGCGAAGCCTTGATGTTCATAAATCTTCTGCTGAAAGAAAATGTTTGTTTTTTTACACCTCCAGCTCTACAAACAAAAATCCTCGGTGTCCAGAACCGGTTTCAAACCTCGAAACCTCAGAATATAAAAGCAACAACATCCACCAGGATTCTGCGTTCAGAAATGATCCGGCCTCTGTCAGCGTCTTCATGATTTTTAACAAAATGTCACGTTCAAGAAGCTGAAGAAGTTTCTGATCGATCAGCCATGACTGTCCTACTGATCCAACTATTAGCACAATGTCCCTACAACTTACTTTGAATCATTTGTTTCATTATTTACTTTATTAATATTTTATTTGTTCATTTATTTATTAACTACTTTGTTGGGCTCTATGAATTCTCTGTGGTTTGTATAAATGATAAAGTTTAAGTTCATCCTGAGCAAAGGATGTTTGTGCAGCAATGAGGAACTAATTCTGTGGTGAAACATGCAAAAGTGATTTATTGTAAATATAAATATATGTCTGTGTGTGTGTGTGTGTGTGTGTGTGTGTGTGTGTGTGTGTGTGTAGGAAATACATATAAATAATAAGATTTAGTTCTGAAGCCAGTTTTTCTTCAACATTCAGACACACGAGCTTGTTTTCTTGTTAATAAAAGTCGTGTTAACCTGATCAGTGACTCATATTTAAATGTTCATCATCATATTTGAGACAAACAAACCTGACCTGTGATAAAAGACGAAATATTAAGAAGAAGAAAAAATAAAATCACTTTGGAAAATCTGCCATCCAATCAGGGTCAAGAGTAAAAACACGTCTGAAGCTGAATCTCTCGCACGCTGAGCTGAACTCTGATCATAACTCAGAGTTTAAATCGACTTTTCTTTCAGAGTAAAATTCTCAAAAAAAAAAGCTTTCAGCTATTTACAAGAAGACTTTCACTTCTTGTAAACCACTTCCTCCAGCAGAGCTCCAGCCTGCACTGCCATCGACCAATGAAACTAAAATCAGTCACACCTTTATTTCCTTATAAACTCTTCAAGACGTTCCCTGCGAGCACGACGCGTCTAATCAGCAGCGAGAAAGCGAATATCTAATCATAGAGTGTTTAATGTGGGCTGAGGACTCAGATAACTGAGCTGACAAACTGCACACTCACAATTTACATTTCTATCTGGAATAAAGGTGTTTATAAAAAAAAAAAAAGGATTTTTAGCTTTGTCACAAACTCAAAGACTTTCTGCTGTCAGTGAAACTCTGATCTGAGCTGGAGCAGCTGCAGTCTCTCACCTTGTAAACTTCCCCGTAGGTTCCTCCTCCGACTCTCAGCAGGACCTCAAAATCATCCTGAGGGTTCCTGGTGGAGATATCCAGAGCTGCCCGATGCTGGAAATCCATTGTGATGTTTGTGTTTCTAATAATCCTCCTCAGGCATGTCACACACACTGTCACACACACACACACACTCACACTCACACACTCGGTGGCATCTACATCTACAGGCTACAAAACCTGATCAGCTCTGAGAGGACGTGAGCTGCTGAGGAAACACGTTCGCTCTCTTTGTCTCTCTGACTTGTGTCGTTCAGCTGCTGTCTCACACACACACACACGCGCACACATACACACACACACACACACACCTTCCTGTTTCTGTTTCTCAGCCTGCTATCGATCCTCCCTCCCTCCCTCCCTCCCTCCATCTCTCACACCTTCCTCTCAAACTTTTTTTTCTCAGCTCATTTGTATAATCCAATTCTGTTTCCTGTTGGGTGTGTGTGCATGTGAGACACACACACACACAGTTAGGGGGGTTTCTTTTGTGTGTATAGTGTGTATGTGTTCCTGTGCATGTGAGGATCAACACACAGTAACAACTTGAAGATTTTAATGATGAAGAACTTTCACACGGTTAAACAGCAAAACACAGATTGTGATCACTGTGTGTAGGTGTGTGTGTAGGAGTGTGTAGGTGTGTAGGTGTCAGTGCACACGTGTGCACATACTTTGGGAATGTATGTGTTTTTACATTTGTGTGACTTGTAGTTGATTAATGACAGTTGTGCTGTTTGGGGCTTTCAGTGTAAGTTTCAGTCTCAGCTTCACGCCTACTCTGAGTGTGTGTGTGTGTGTGTGTGTGTGTGTGTGTGTGTGTGTGTGTGTGTGTGTGTGTTGCAGTTCTGCAAGAAGAGCCACTGGAGCTCCCTGTCAGCTTCCTGTTCAGAAGCTTTTCTCCGCAGATAAATAAGGGGCACCCGTTACATCCTGTTAGAAAGTTTAAATCTTTTTCTGCTGTGTGTGTGTGTGTGTGTGTGTGTGTGTGTGTGTGTGTGTGTGTGTGTGTGTGTGTGTGTGTGTGTCTGCTCTGAAACGTTGTTATTAGTCATTTAGTGTATTTGAATCTCTGTCACAGGTGAAGCACACTGAGCTGTATATTGGCCACCATGTTAATCATAGTACTGATGCAGTCATGTGATCAGAAGTTCTGGATTCACCTCGAGGTGACATGACATGTGATGAAGCTGCGTGTGTCCGTTAAAGGGTTCATTTAAAGAAAGTGTGTGACGGCACCTCGACATTTAACCTCGTCTCTGTCTGTCTGAGTGGTCTCGGCCTACAGTCTCAGTTCTGCACCCACATGTGACAGACACTGAAGACAGGCTGGCTAACCACAAATAACTGCCTGAGCATCACTGAGCCTGAGAGCAGAGCTGAGGTTCAGCTTACTAATACTAATAAATGTTTGACACAAACCAGCTTTGACCAACCGAGAACATTCAGAAAGAATCAGGCTTCGACAGGAAAGTGACCGAGCTCTGCATCTGATCCAGATACAGCGAGTTCAAACGTTGGAAAAGTCAGATCACTGAACGAAGCACGAGGCGAGCGCTCAGCAGCTCTGACACAGACTGTGTTCATCTGATGTCAGAGTTCATTCATAATATTCAGTTTACACAGAAACAGGAGCGACTGAAGAACACTGCAATCGTGTGTGTGTGTGTGTGTGTGTGTGTGTGTGTGTGTGTGTGTGTGTGTGTGTGTGGCCTGGTGCTGCTAGTTCACCAAACCAGGTCCAAAGCGAAACATGTCAGTTTATTTACAATATAAATACAGGGGAGGACACGCAGAGCAGTTATTTACAAGAAACTGAGATATATATATATATATTCTAATATTATTAATATTATATTATTCTAATATTATTGATATTAATAATATCATGTTATTATTATATATTGTGTTCTGTGCCTGTGATCACTGACTTTCTGCTGCTGGAGGCGTTTCATTGCGCCTCGGAGAGTTCACTGCCCTCTGGTGGTGACATCGATGAACTGCATCAAGTCAGCGTCAATGCACGTATGGAAACATATGACCACTTCCGGTAAACACTTTCAAAATACATTAGGCGACACGATCTGAATTATTACATAATATTTTAATTGTTTTGAGTTAGAACAACGAACAGGGAGAGAACAACGGTATTATAAATATTACTGTCTATTATAATGAGTTCATCGATCAACTGAGCAATGATCAATCAATTAACTCATTTATAAATGAGTCTACAAGGTGACAAACAAAATACTCAGACACATTTTTCATTAACTCTGAAGAAATTGCCTACTTTTAATTTCATCCAGGGTTCTTTCACTACTTTATTTTTGATTGCTTCCGTTTTTTTTTTTGAAAGTGTTTATCGGAAGTCGTAGTAAATTGCCACGTCCGCATTGACGCTACTTTTACTATTTCATTGGGCTGCAGTTTTACACTGTGACCACTAGAGGGCAAATCTATTTCATTGGGCTGCAGTTCTGCACTGTGACCACTAGAGGGCAAATCTATTTCATTGGGCTGCAGTTCTAGACGGTGACCACTAGAGAGCGAATCTATTTCATTAGGCTGCAGTTCTACACTGTGACCACTAGAGCCACTAAAATAACGTGTCACTAAGCGTGTGCTGCTGCTGCCGCCCTGTGGCCACAGTGCAGAACTGCAGCACATTAAAACAGCACCCACTTCCGGTCACTACTATTAACAAAATAAAATGACCAACTGAAATAAACGAAAGAACGGATACGATTTTTTTTCTGTCGTCTTACATTTAAGTTCTTGTACTTGCACCTTTAACTGTGCCCTGTGTGTAAAGATAAAACTACTACACCTAAACAGAGTGACAGTTTGATTCTTTCAGTTCGTCATTTTATTTTTTAGTGCCCGGAAGTGCTGTTTTAATGTAATGCAGTTCCGCACTGTGGCCACAGGGCGGCAGTAACACTCGCGCTTTGCAATACTAATTTTAATAATTTGTGATGGTTATACATATATTAATATATATTAATGATCGTGTCGTGTTTTTTTAAATAGACAAATTCAAAATTTAAATCAACAGTTGTCACGAGTCAGACGAACGTGGCTAAGCTAACATGCTAACGATAGATACCTTATAGCGGTCCCTCCATTATGTGTGTCCGTGTAGTTTCCGGTTGGTCTGTGTGTGTGCGTCGCTCTTTCCTTTCCGACTCCTTTCTCCCTCCGCCCCGGTGCCGTGTCTGTTCTGTGGCCCACGTGCGGATTAATTCGGTTTTTCACGCCAAAGTTCGCGGTAAAAGTTTGGACCAAATGTCGTCGTCTTTCGAGCAGATGAGGGCGAACGTGGGGAAGCTCCTGCGGGGCATCGACAGGTACGGACCGACCGGGCTAACGGTAGCTTAGCATGTGTGCTAACGATGCTAACGTCTGCTGAGTTAACACAAAGACTCTGATCATAAAATATTGATTTGATAACGTTCATGTGATGTGTGAACGGGTTGAATAATGAAGCAAACAAACATTAAAGTGATCCGCAGCTAACGTTAGCTCCAACATGTCCTCGTTGAAACACATAAATATACACAAACACAAACATCTACAGACTCACATTAAATTCTGATGATCAGACTCATCATTACTTTCCAGTGAAATGTTAAAGCTGCTGAATGAGGCTCTCGTGAGCTCTGACTCAGTCACAGATGCTGACAGATGTTACCTGCTCAGGTCTGATGACATCCAGAGGTTTAACTGGTGGACGTCACCAGTGAAGCTGCGTTTCTTTGTTCCTCTGGGTTCAGGCCTCACATCCTGTCATCTGCTCTCTCTCACAGGTACAACCCAGAAAACCTTGCAACGCTGGAGCGTTACGTGGAGACACAAGCCAGAGAAAACGCCTACGACCTGGAGGCCAACCTGGCCGTCCTGAAGCTGTACGTCTCTACGTGTCAAATCCAAAATAGTGACTCAACAAAACCCAAATCATTGTATCATCCATCATCATGATTCAAACATCTGTCTTCTTCTTCTTCTTTCCTGGAACGTCTCTGCAGGTACCAGTTCAACCCGGCGTACTTCCAGACTCAGGTAACCTCCCAGATTCTGCTGAAGGCGCTGACCAACCTGCCACACACCGACTTCACTCTCTGCAAGTGCATGATCGACCAGACTCACGTATTCTTTTGGTGCCGCTAACATCTGTACATATTACTGTGTGTGTATGTGCACTGCTTCTCTTGGGTCGTGGGTGGGGGCTTTTTTTTGGGTCGGGGCCATTTCCTTGACTACAGTGTCGCAGCAAGAGGAACGCCCCATCAGACAGATCCTCTACCTGGGGAACCTGCTGGAGACGTGCCACTTCCAGAGCTTCTGGGTACGCCACACACACACACACACACACACACACACACACACACACACACACACACACACACACTTCCTCCAGACTTTATGAAGTGTGTGTTCTTCATGTGATCATGTCCTCTTGGTCTTCCTGACAGACGAGTCTTGAGGAGAACAGAGAACTCATCGATGGCATTACTGGTTTTGAGGACTCTGTTCGCAAGTGTGAGTATCATCTTCATCGTCTTCTTCCTCATCGTCATCATCGTCTCCTCACCGTGGACGTTCAGTTCTTAGAATAAACACAAGCAGGATCCTTTTTTAACGTCTGTGGAGGAAAACAGGAAACGGCGTCAGCATGTTGAGGCGAGTCTCTGCGTGCAAACGTCATCATGAACGTTGCCTGTTTCTTTCAGTCATCTGCCACGTTGTTGGCATCACCTACCAGACCATCGAGCACCGGTTACTGGCTGAGATGCTGGGAGACCCGCTGGGTAAGAACTGTGACCAAGAGAGCTCAATGTGACGGAAACTCACTGTTCTACTTCAAGCCTCTTTCACTCGTCTCTCTCTCTCTCTTCAGACACGCAGGTGAAGGTTTGGATGAACAAGTACGGCTGGACGGAGAATGAGGAAGGACAAATCTTCATCTTCAACCAGGAGGAGAGCGTCAAGCCCAAAAACATCGTGGAGAAGATCGACTTTGAGAGTCAGTGCTGCTGCTCGAACGGAGAAACACAAGATGAAATATTATATAGATGAGATTTAACGTGAAACAAGCCTTTGAGCCGCAAGTGTCAACTCTGTTAAAATCTGCTTGACAGGATTCGTTCACAACCTGGACACAGACGGACTGAATATGTTTTTATGTTTGTGACCAGCATGAAACTTCAAACTGCACAGAAACAAAAAAAAACATCTTATCTTATCACGGACACTCAACAACACACAGACGTGTGATTGTACAGACACAGTTTGTTTGTCAAAGTGTGCTAATCATTATTTGCACACGGCGGGGCGTTCACTGACTTCATTTCACTGTGGGCAAAATGACAGTTGACTGATTCGTCTGTCCACATCAGTTTGTTGTGATGGTGAAAAGTGCTGCATCATCTCTGAGGATCAGTTCAGGTCTCCGTTCACTCAAATCTGACGTTGTGTGGCTCGTTGGCGTGGGTGGAGGTGGTGGAGTTTAAATGTGAGGGCTGCACCTCGCTCCTCGTCTTCATCATGAAACTGACAGATTGTTGTAGATCTTTGAGTTTTTAAATGTTATTCAAACTTAAAGATGATTTAATCCTCGTCTCTCTGAGTTTATCATTTGTTTGACTGAACTTCATCTTCTTTCTCTTCACAGGTGTTTCCAGCATCATGGCCACATCTCAGTGATACACACACACACACACACACACACACACACATCAGATTGACGGCAGATTGAACGGGTCATCCGTTTTCAGAATCACTTTTTTCTCAATAAAAGTAATTTATCATTTCCAGCCTGTGTGTGTTTGGTTCTCTGAACGTTGTTGAAACATTTTTTTATTTGTTTAAAGTTTCATCAGATTATTGGAAACAATTACCAGAATTGTGTGTGTGTGTGTGTGTGTGTGTGTGTGTGTGTGTGTGTGTAAAAACGTTGATTTCATAAATGTATTGCTGTAAATGACACCAGTCAACACGGCTTCACAGATTTGAATCATCTGGGAGTGTCAACAGAAACTAAACGTCACTGGGTGCATGGAGACAAACATTCACAGCGAACCAGAGAGAGCTGAGAGGTTTGAGCTGTGCTGATGCATTGATTGTATTCACATGTACTGTTTATAACCGTGGATCCTTTAATGAAACCCTGAACACATCATCAGGTTTTGGTGATTTCAGGTGTGAAGCTGGACTCACCTCAGGACAGTTACATGGTTTATTTAGCGACCACAGGTAAAACACATGCAGACATGGAGTACTGAAGCAGTCTGAGGTACTTCTACTGCAGTAATTACACTTCATGATACTTTATACTTATTCTACTTTTTACTCCACTATTGTCACCAGGTGTTTAATCATCTCATAAGATATGAAGCATGATGATGCATGAACAGTATGTACTGTAAAATAATTAGACAGGCGTCATCTTGACTAATAAACAGTTCATATTCCTGTAACTGCTCATCCTCATCAGGGTCACAGGAAGCAGGAGTATATCCCATTCCAATAATATATATATTAAGATTAAAAAGTACTCTAAGTACATTCAGCTGCTAATACTTTAGTACTTCAGTTGACATTGTAACATTTTATTTAGAGTGCTGTCCAGGTGAGTTCTTCATTTTCATTCCTGCTAACACAGACTGAGTTCATCACACGTTTTGCATGAGACTGTCAGATAACTGTCGTACTTTGAAACACAGAATACAGACGTAGTTTTACTCTGCAGAGAAAATGCAGTATATGGACTTCAAAGAAAAGAAGTGACAGCTCAAAGTCAAACTTTATTTGTGTGATAAACCCGATTGATGATTTAATTATCACCAAGTGGAGGCGTAAAAGAATGTTTAAACTCCATGAAGCCATAAAGTATCCAAAGAAAGAAAGAACAATAACAGATGAATCTGTTGGTCTTAAATCAGCCAGGACAGACGGGGTCTTTTTTCAAAGACCTCACCTGTACAGGTGTCAAAGCTCATTTAGGGTCACGCCTGCAGTTTTGCTGCATTTGATCAATTTTATTCAATGCTGAGAAGAAAAGTAGCTGCAGAAATCTGTTGCAGTGTGTCCACAAACAAGCTATTAAGTTACTGTAAGGAGCAGAGAGAGGATGATAAAACTTCATGTAAAGTATTAATACTCATTACTCACAGTAATAAACTGTGGACTGTGCTTGTTAAAGACTGCAGATAAAGCTGTAAAGTATATGCAGTGACTCATGGATCTCTGTGTGAGTTTGACAAGTAACAGTTATAATAATCACTTTTCAATACAGACAGAGGAAGGAGAGCAGATGGGCGTGTTTCATAGAAATCACATGGAGACACAATAAACACACAAACAGGCCTGCAGGGCGACGGGACAGAGACAAAGAGAGACTCGGTCAGGATCAGAGAAAACCAGCTGGTGTATTTAAACAGGATCTCTGTCCAGTAAATGTGATCTGTCAAAGGACGTAACAGCAGCTGCTCTCTGCAGGGGATGACAATCATTACACAGGACTGCACTGAGAGGTCAACTGTTTTCTTTTATCACTGTTAGTATTGAATGTGTGTGAATGGGTGAATGAGATACGTACTGTCAAAGAGCTTTGAGTGGTCGGAAGACTAGAAAGGTGCAGTTCATTTACCATTCCTCCTCTGCCACTGAACCAAAGCCCAAAACAATACAGCATGTGGAACATGTTTGGTTTCATGCAGGTTGAAGGAGGAAAGCAGTCTTTTAAATGTTTCTCTCAAACTGACAGTTTTGGCCTTCGTGGAATTTCAGGTTATAAAAGCTGCGAGTGAAGCCGCAGAGTGAGGTCAGAGCAGACGGTCTCCATCTCTGCAGGTCACAAAGAGAGATGACGACGGCTCGTACAGTTTTTCTCCTGCTCTGGATATTTATTATGATGATCTAGCTCTGTGACACATGGAAGTGTCAGTGCTGATAAATTTGAAAATGAATTGTGTTTAATCATGACAGCCGATAAAGATCCAAAAACAAGCCGCAATAAAAAAGCATAGAGAGAAATTAAACAAACGCTTTACAAGCTTCATGAAGGTTGTGTTTATTGCAGAAGTGTCTCTGACAGTTTCATTGTTTCTTTTCCATGAAACAATGAAAAATAAAGCAGACTTCATCACTTGATTACTTGCAGTCAGAGGTCGGAGGAAGGTTAATGATTCTGATCCTTCACAGAGATGAGCACGTGAAAAGAGTCAACACTGAACCAGCAGCAAACATAATATAACATGTTTAAATGTGTTTGGCTTCATCAGACTCCCAAAGTCTGGAAGTCTGTCTTACAAAGAACAATGAGGAGTGTTTGTGATGTGATGCACAGAGTTGAACTTGTTTCCTCCTGTGGTGACATTCAGTCATCACACACTGAGGTCCAAACGGTTCAGTCTGCTTCTCTAACATGAACACTGCACCTTTTTTATGTGCTTATCATTGTGTATTTGTAGTTTGACACCTTGTTAACTGGGCTACTAATCTCTCTCTCTCACACACACGCACACACACACACACACACACACACACACACACACACACACACACACACACACACACACACACACACACACACACACACCATGCAGGCTCATGGGAAACACTTAGACAATATTACGTTCATGTGACGCTCAGAACACAGACATATGATTATAAGAAAGTACAGGACATTTGTGTCCAGATCTGGTGATTTGACTATGTAACACTGATGTAAGAAAGACGTAAAAATGGGTATAAAAGGTTGTGAAAAATAAAGTAAAGGGTCGTTCGGATTCGCAAGCAGCTGTCTCTGTGTTGTTATTTCATTGCGTTCTGGAAGGTTTTCTCCACAACAACGGCTCAACAGCGCCTCAAGAGCTCATAAAACAGAATACATCTGTGTACTCGGTTTGCATATTAAAACCATGTGATGTGCTGTTAATACACTCATACCACAATGCAATGCACAGAGGACCACAGCTACAACACAAATCAAGGACAGAAATGACTTTTAATTGACAGTCAAATTTAGATTTTATTGACAGTGACATGTCAAAGTTGCAGTTTGATTTTGTGTATCTTAATTAAATTATATTTTGTGGATTAGATGCAAACAAGACTACAGCAGTTTGTGTGATGTGCACACTGTGTATCTACTAGTATGCAATTAAGACACATCACGTAATCAAGCTGAAGATTTGTCATATTGACAGATACCGACCGAGCTATCCAGACTCTGTCCAGATGTTCCCTCACCTCTCTGACTTTACCTTGAATCATTTCAGACACAGCGTTGGTAAACGAAGAGAATGTCAGATCACATGACTGAAACCTGTACAGTGGACATTTGTTTGTCAAAGTAAAAGCTTGTTTCTGAATTCAGACTCTGTATTTTTGTCCTGCAGCTTTCGTTTCCTCACCAGGCTGCTCTTCCTTCTCCTAAAGCTACCAAACAACTGGTCAAGAAGTACTGCAACAAGGTGAGATTTACCCACACACTGCTGCTGCACATCCAGACCACAGCTGGAAGTAGGTTTTACGCCTTAGCCTACTTTAATGTGCTACTTGGATGTTTGCAGCATTGGAAAACACCTTTAATGCCACACATGATCTGAGTATATTGACTGATCGTGTTGGCATGTCTCTGGTGTTCGACCGCACCCTTCTGTCGCTCTGTGCTGTATGTTCAAATCCTAAAGGTTATATGCAGTTACTGCTTTTAACCACAAACAGTTAAGGGGTGTGTGTGTTGTTTTGAGTGTGTAGATGTATGAAGAGGAGTGTCTCTGTGTGTATTATACTGACACTGTGTTTTGTGTCATCAGAAAGGCTTGTGCAAACCAGTGCACCTCCACGGCCTGCTGACTGAGGCCATACAGGGAGGAGGTCAGTGATGTCTCTGTCTGCTTTTTTTTAATGGGTGGATTAATAGACTTGTTCAGTCTCGTTTCTTTCAACAGAAATTGAATTCCTTTAGTGATTGGAGGGAACAAGTCATCCCTGTGCAGAGCAGCAGGATTCTCACAGGAGCAGCCAAACTAACACTTTGATATTTCCACAGTAGTTATCTCTTTTGACTTTAGTGTCACATGTTTGGCGAGGATTTGTCTGGAATCCATTGCTCCACCATGTTGATTAAAACCAGAGCTCGGGCTAAATCTGTATCTTTTCATGACCTTCCATGACACGTCTCTTGAGGTTTGAGGTTAGGATTAGATTAACGTTATTATTTTTACAGTCACCGCACTAAATAGTTAGTCAATGAATCAGCCAGTTGACCTCAATCGTTTCTGCTCCCTCTGTCTCCATCTAACGGAAGAAATGACACATGTGACAGATGTAGGTAGTAGAACTGCTGCCATGTCAGGACGGAGGATGTGTGAGTGTGTTTTTGTGATAAATTGGTGTGACTACTGCATGTCTATGAAACTTTTTCACCAAAAGCTCAGGGATCCACACCACGTCTACTGAAAAAAGATGTTTGGGGTTCATTAACATAACAACATGAATATTTATGACACTGATCCCACCCCTGCCTCAGCACGCATCCTACAATCACTGCAAAGCAAAGAAAAACTGTCTGATCCTCATGTTAAGATAACATTTTAATAGCTTCTTCACAGTTCTGGATTAATACGTCCACTGATGTTCTTACTTGTTGGCCGGCAGTGAGAAGTACTTGGCTCTGGAGCACTGCAAGAGTCTGGTGGTCCTCATGGACGTATCCTTGAACAGTGAAAGTAAATCTGAGCAAGCACACAGTGTCAGAGATATAAAGAAAACATTTCAGTGTTAGCAGACACATGAGCCAATCACAAGTAAGTGGACGACAGAACAATTGATCAGTATCATTGATCCGCCCTGCTGTGTGGTGTGAGACACCTCAGTGACAGAGCCTGGATAGCGGTAGCGGAGAACCGAGCGTCTGTATAATCTCCTCCAATCACGTTGCCCAATTTCCATCTTTCTCCATCTTTGCCGTCAGCCAATCACAGTTGCTCTCGTCCAAAATTGCTGGGACGGACCAATCGCGGCCCACCATTTCCATCTTTGCCGTCAGCCAATCACAGCGGCTCTTCTCCAAAATCCATCCTGCCGGACTTCAGGTGTCTTTTCCTACGAAAGGTAATTATATCGCTAATAATATCATTGTATTTTGTCAATTATCTAGCTTGGTCGGTGTAATATTCATCATAGAGAGAAAAAGATACGATAACAGAAACGACTGCTGTTGCCGCAAAAAGTAAACACACCCGTTATAATCTTGTATTAAGTCAACTAGGTCGCTCGGCAGATATTAAGCTAGGCAGATATTAATGCTATATTAAAGAGGGAAATTACTAACTAGTATCATCTTTACACACTGTCACCACCATCTCTACATACTGTCACCACCATCTCTACATACTGTCTGGTGACAGTGTGTAAAGATGGTGGTGACAGGAAACGATACTAAAAAGGTCAAACAAACTGGCTCTGGCTCTGTGTTCATGTTTGAACACAGAAACACTTACGTCAATGCGATACTAGTTAGTAATTTCCCTCTTTAATATAGCATTAATATCTGCCTAGCTTAATATCTGCCGAGCGACCTAGTTGACTTAATACAAGATTATAACGGGTGTGTTTACTTTTTGCGGCAACAGCAGTCGTTTCTGTTATCATATCTTTTTCTCTCTATGATGAATATTACACCGACCAAGCTAGATAATTGACAAAATACAATGATATTATTAGCGATATAATTATCTTTCGTTGAAAAAGACACCTGAAGTCCGGCAGGATGGATTTTGGAGAAGAGCCACTGTGATTGGCTGACGGCAATGATGGAAATGGTGGGCCGCGATTGGTCCGTCCCAGCAATTTTGGACGAGAGGCATCGTGATTGGCTGACGGCAATGATGGAAATGGTGGGCCGCGATTGGTCCGTCCCAGCAATTTTGGACGAGAGGCATCGTGATTGGCTGACGGCAATGATGGAAATGGTGGGCCGCGATTGGTCCGTCCAAGCAATTTTGGACGAGAGGCATCGTGATTGGCTGACGGCAAAGATGGAAATGGTGGGCCGCGATTGGTCCGTCCCAGCAATTTTGGACGCGAGCAACTGTGATTGGCTGACGGCAAAGATGGAGAAAGATGGAAATTGGGCAACGTGATTGGAGGAGATTATACAGACGCTCGGTCCTCCGCTACCGCTATCCAGGCTCTGTCAGTCAGCTAAACTCATCAAATATTCCAGGTCCAGGACTTCTCATTGAACTGATTGATCTATAATTATACTGAGATTTTTAGTCTGTGCAGCATTTCATCTGCTCGGTCCAGCAGGAGTAAAAAACAAATATTACCCTTGTGTTTGAGAGTTGTCACTGTTGACAGTTCCTTGACTTCAGTGTTTGCTCCAGAGCCAAGGCGTCGCTCAGCTCAGCTGGCCAGAGTTCCAGGGTCTGTGGGACAAGATCAGGAAGTGGACAGTGAGATTATCAACAGTCACTGAGAAGATCGAATCGCTTTTTGAGAATGTAGCTTTAAATAATTAACTGTGTAACTTCATTGTGTTTACTCTCTGCAGGACATCTTCCTGGTGTTTGACAAGGACCAAACAAAGCACCTCGAGTATCAAGAGGTCGCCCCCGCTCTGAAGGCAGCAGGTAGGACTGAGGACATGCAGACATAGATAGTTTATCGACGTTTCACGGCTGTGTTCAATATTTAATGTGTCACTTGTGTACAGTCTTTGCTGGATTCTGATTTAGGTGATCTGGTTCCACATCTGTCAGGGAAACTTATGTGACCAGCAGGGGGAGCTAAACCACCTGACTTCACCTTTTCTCTGCTGTTTGACATAGATCATTCTCAAAGGTGGAAGTAAACTGGTTACTTCACTCTGACTACATAAAATTTCTGTTTCTCAAGTCATCAATGTTTAAAATAAATGTTTGGAAACTGACTGATGTTATAGTAATAAAATAACTTCAGTCAATTTGGCTGTGACTCAACTCTTTTGTTTGGATTCAGATTATGTATGAAGAGAGTGAATATAAAGTAGTAAACTCACTCATTTGACATTAAATCTAACATGCTGGGAAGGGCCGTGAAGCATCACGGGCACTCTGGCCTTCCTTTGTTTGAAATGTTTAACCTTTAAATAATGCAGCGTGAACTTTGTCCGCTCAGTCAATAAAAATCACACCCACCGTTTGGTTTAACTGTAATGAGTCACTTAGTAAGAATAAATTCAAGTACTTCAAACCACCTTTTTTACTTTAAGTAAAACAGCAGTTAGTCAGTAAAACATTAGTGAGGTGTAGTGCCACGCATCAACACCTCTGTGTAATAGTAACATTTTGGTAGGAATGCTGAACTGGCATGCAGTGAGCTCCTGAGAGATAACTGCATCACATGAGATCCACTGACAGTTATGTGTCTCACAGGAAGACACTGAACCTGTCAGTAGAGTGATTTATTCTGACCCGTGTTGTTCGTCTGGTCTGTCTCTGCTCCAGGCATCATGGTGGATGATTTGATAATGCAGCTGGTTGGACTGAGATACACAGAGCCCAACATGACCATCAGTTACCCCGGCTTCCTGTATCTGCTGATGAAACTGGAGAGCATGATCCGTAAGTGAAGGAGCTGGACAGATGGAGTGCATGTCACCTTCATACATTTGACATTCAGTTAAAATCTGGTGCCAGTAGCAGTGATTTGAAAATTTACTTTGGCTCACATCATGGCGCGATAGGTTGAGAATGTTTTTCTCCTCTTGCAGACAAATTTCAAGCATACGACATAGTGGGAATGGGAACCGTAACCATTAGCTACAGACAGGTAAGATGACAGATTTATATCTGTGCAACCACATAGAGAATAGAGAACTGAAAAAAAACCCAACTGAATCAGAATTAACAGATGTGATATACATATTTACATCTGGTCAGCCGATAAAACCTGTAAATAAAATTTGAAAAACATGAAAATAAAATGTATTTATTTTAAACTTTCTATTTTCTGATTGGTTGCAGTGGCTCCACATGACCATGTACAACTGAACAGATGGATTCATCAGGATTTGTTTTTTGTCTATTTTTCATGTGTGATTTTATTGTGTAGTGTTTCTTTTTAGATGTATGCAGGTAGATATCTAGTTCAGTGATAAACAGGCTTTGTACCATTCAGTTCACCACATAGTCAAACAGTAACAATAGTTTCATATTTGTGAGTTTTTTTTAAGTCACAGAAAGATCCGGGGTCAAAGGTCAAAGTAAAACAGACTGAATTTGCTCACCTCAGTGATTTAATGAAACTCAAAGATGTTGCCTCACACTTATTGTCTTCTCGATGTGGCATCAGTCTAAAGTAAGGATATTCTTCCCACCTCCAGTCTAACATGAACACCATCTTTGTTCAACTCTGAAATAAAGTGTTTTTGCAGCTTTCAAATGTGTGATTTAAAATAGCGAAGATCTGTTAGTCTGTTAGTCTCTAAAAAAGTGTTTGGCCTGTTGAGTTTCAGCGTCATGCTTTGTTAATACAGATTATAGAAAGAGTCAAAGTATGTGAAGTCCTCGAGTTTCTTTCAAGGCTACCAGCACCAATGTTTTCAGGAGGAAGCGTTTCCTCTCTTAGCTTTGTTATATAAACATAACAGTTGCATATTTTAATAGAATTGTTTTATATAATGATTACAGTTTAATGGTGTGTTAAAGGACCAGTGTGAGCTTGCAGATTGGAGCATCAACTAAAGGTGTGGCCGCTTTGATTGACAGGTGGGTGCCATCACACACCGCTGGTTTCGACATCCAGGCTTCATTCAGTCTGTCCTGCTCCACCCACAGCCCACGTCTTTGTCCATTTTTGGATTAGCTGCTAAGATAGTAACAGCACCAAAGGCACCGCACTGAGCTTCACAACCCCTCTGTGGGACATCACGGAGACTACGGCCATATTTAATACAGTGTGAGCAGAACCTGTGGTCCCCACTCTGTGGATGGGAGCTCCCTCTCCCTCTGTAGATATAAAGGGCTTTATTTAAGCTAATAAAAAAACAGGATTATTAGTTTCAGGTGATTGTATACCAACAAAAACATAATTAGGAATATTATATTCTAGTTCTGCATATAGTTCCATAAATCCTACACACTGGTACTTTAAATGCCATTACAGGAACAGAGAGAAATATCAACACTACATGTAAAATAAAATACGATGACCCAGAACAGTGTGTTCCCTTCTCTTTGGTACCACAGTCATTTGGTTAAAAGTTGATTGATATGAATGTGCTGTCGTCCATGTGCTGTTCATGTAAGTTTGCAAGTCATCTGGTTGTGTCTGAACTACTTCTGCCATGAATAAGGCCGACTCCCTCATCTCTCTCTGACCTCTGTCAGATATTTAGAGACACTCATATAAGGAAGCCTCTGCTGCTTCTGAATGTTCATGTTCACTGTTTCATTGATTTCTGTGCTCCTGTTTTCTTTTTTTAGGTCTAGTTATTTATAGTACTTGCTTATATAGGTCTACTCTGCAGCTTCTCTACAGGGTCTGTCTGTATAGTGACCCCAACCACAGGAGATATTTTGAGAAATGACCCTCTGTTCTTTGCTCATGTCTGGAATGTGTAAATATCCGCCTTCCAGCATCGTTCTTTAAAGTGAGAACAGTCAAAGATACAAATACCAAGGGTTGTGTGTGTGTGTGTGTGTGTGTGTTCAATATCCTGTTGTGCTATAGTGTTGGTTCAAAGGCATATGATAGTCGTATATCAGCCACACCTTAACACACTAACTGTCTGTTTTCCTGTTTCTGTGTCTTTCACCTCTCTGCGTACTTCACCAAATTCTTTTTGTCTTGTATTGTTTCATTTTTCCGTGTTGCTCCCACATGAACTGGGGAATAAACCCCTCACTGCATTCTAGCTTCTTGTCAGACAGACCCCAGGTGGTGAGGGTGGGTGGACACACCTCATCCATCCTACATATCACAGCTCCCTTATGCACGCACGACTGTGTAACCACTTTTTATTCCAACAACCATCTTCAAGTTTGCTGATGACACAGCTGTGATGGGCCGGATCACTGGAAGAAGCAGAGGCCCTGACCCGATGGTGTCAAGACAACAACCTCCTCCTGAACATTAGCAAGACCAAGGAGATGATAGTGAACTTTGAGGAGAAGCAGGGGCAGAACCACACTCCATCAAATATCAACGGGGCCTCAGTAGAGAGAGAGTAGACAGCTTCAAGTGTCTCGGTGTCCACAGCACTGAGGGCCTGGCTGGGGTTCTGCATCACTGTCATCAAACATGACCACAAGACTGCACATCTTTATCAAAAGAATACATGACATGTTCATGTTATCTGTGGGATATGTGCAAACTGTGAGAATGTGTTACTTCTGTCACACACACACCAGTTAATTGAGTTTTGTCCCCGGTGTTTTGCTAAATTCAGGACTCATCTTCTCTTTGTTCAGTCCCTCTTTAAAGAAATAAAAACAGACCATTCATAAGTGGCTCGTTCCTGCTAATGAGCCCAGACCCAGGCTGTAATTATGACTCAGAGCTGTTGTGACCAATCACAGAGCTGTTAGTAGCAGAGCTGCACTATATAGCATCACATGATAACACCAGAGCTGAGGCATGGCCCCGCTGCAGTCTGTATGCTGCTGCGAGCGGCCATGATGCTAATGGAGCAGGACAGCCTGAGTATGACCTACTTCTGTAGGTGGCTCCTGCAGGAGGGATGGTCACCCTGCAAACCGGCCTGCACCTCCTCCTGGCAGATGTAATGGATGATACCGCAGCTCAGGCCTTTCTGCTTTATGGGTGTCAGTCCTCTGGGTCAGTGGTTTTCAAATTGTTTGGATCACGACCTTGTGATGGGCACAGGCTGCACATGTATCAGCTACTAAAGATTAATTTCCCTTTTCAGGCTGTTTCTTTTTTTCAGAGGAAGCAGAGACAATGCACACTGTTTAAAAAAACAAGAATAAATCAGAATTTTTTGACCCGATTGAAAAGCTTTTGGCTCCACGTTATTCTGTGACGCTGACAGAGATCTCCACTTTCAGAACCTCTATGTGCATTTCTGGGCTTTTAACCACAGGACAAAGCTGCATCCTTCTGCCTTCTTTATATTTGTGCCATGTGATCGTTACTCTTCTCAACCCTGAACTTATCTGAATGACTGATGCAGACATGTTAGAGCTGAATTAGCAGTTTTATTTAATAAGCAGGGTGACACGATTCTTCTTCTGACTTTTGCTGACACTTTTAGACTTTTAGATATGTTTACAAGAGCCCATTGGAGCCCTTTTATTTTGAAACACCATGAAAATATATGAACAGACGTGTGACAAAATAAATCTGTAAAACACAGAAGCATCGTCTGCAAAATGGTTTAAGTTGAGTTTCCCTACAAAATAAAATAAGTCTCACTAAACTTTATAAATGTGCCCGTTGGTTTCATGTCATTAAAGTCTAGTTTATCTATAACACAGATATGTGTTTGTTAGAATTTCTTGATTTCCAGCATTTCTAAAGACAGCAGCAGTGAACTGACAGCTAACATACCACGAGGTGTCACACAGTGTTTCATTTTACATTGATAATGTTTCATTGTTTCAGCAGCTCACGTTCAAATGTGTCATGAATATTCATGAGCTGCCTGGACCAATAGAGGCTACCGCAGGCAGGTGCGTCAATTCACACAAAAACACGCAGACTCACGCAACAAGGTGAGAGAGGTTACCTTCAAAATAAAATGTCATAACTTCGGTGAGGGTTTCCCGGAATTAAATGAATAAAAAAAAATAGAGATTTTTTTGAAAATTGATAAAATAAGCATAAATTTATATGAATATTCAAAGGGAACATTGGGGACTATTTAATAATTGTTTAATTTCCAAACATAATAACTATATTTAAAGCAAAGAAAGAAAAGAGACCTCCTGCATGAGGCGTGAAACAGGCGAAATAAACCATCAAGCAAAGTCTTTATATTTATGTATTTATTTGTTTTCATGGTGCTCGGTGGTTTTATGTGTGACACGGTTCAAACGTGCTCGCGGACTCCTCGTTTTACGCTGAAAGGTGTGACCGGACGCGCGGCTCCGCGCTCCCGCAGCTTGCCGCTCCCGCAGCCTGTAGGAGCGGCCGGTTCCTCCCCGCAGCCTCAGTCCGGAGGAAAGCTTTTCTTCTCGCAGCAGCAGCGGGATTTTCTGCCTGCACCCGCCGGATATTCAGCACATTAAAAAACACTCCCGAGAGAAGAAGGACTCTTCCCGCCGTGTATCCCTCCGCAGCCCGCCTCTCATTTTGTTTTTCATTTTCATTTTGGTTCGCAGCCCGCTCTGACAGTCTGTCTGTGGCGCACTCAGGTTTCTGGTGCTGACATGGTAGATTATCACGCTGCCAATAATCAGTCCTCGTCCGCCGGGGTCTACATGGAGCAAGAGAATGACTGGGACCGGGACCTGCTGCTGGACCCGGCCTGGGAGAAACAGCAGAGGAAGGTAAGTGAACCAAAAAAGTCTGGGCCCAGCTGGGCCGAGCCGAGCCGGGCTGAGCGGAGGAGGAGGCGGCGGGCAGAAAGAAAATGGCAGGGGAGGGATGGGACAGGGAGTGGAGGTCAGAGACCGAGTGCGGGCCTCGGCTCTGCTCTGTAAACCCGCAGCTGCTCCCAGTGCCCCACTTTCTGCCTCCCAGGCCGGCTCTGCTCGGAGCTCGACCCGAGGCTGCTCAATGTCAAGATGTTTGATTTCTCTCGTTTGTTCCTCTGAAGCTGCTGCTTCTCTTTTTCCTCTGACACTTTCCCGGAAACAGCATCACATAGTGATTGTGCAGACATGTGTGTGTTTGAAGCAGGCACATAGTGATTGTGCAGACATGTGTGTGTTTGAAGCAGGCACATAGTGATTGTGCAGACATGTGTGTGTTTAAAGCAGGCACATAGTGATTGTGCAGACATGTGTGTGTTTGAAGCAGGCACATAGTGATTGTGCAGACATGTGTGTGTTTGAAGCAGGCACATAGTGATTGTGCAGACATGTGTGTGTTTGCTGCTGCCCGAGGCCGATAAGACCAGTCAGAGCTGACCGATACCAGGCTGCTCAAGGCCGATATACAGATAATTTAATGTAAAGCTGCTGTGATTCATCAGATCCACATCCAGTCATCCTGTGTGTGTGTGTGTGTGTGTTGGCACAAAGCTTTTCATCTGAAGCCCTGAGCCGCCTCATCATCTTAAACCTCTCCAAACATTGCTGAGACATAATCCGTCCTCATTGATCTGTCTGTCCCGCATGACACGGTCCTTGTCTGACAGGTGAAGTGCAAAGTCAATACGGTACAGAGAGTGTACACCAAGGTGTGTGTGTGCAGACTGTTGTTATATCTGCTGTTTGTGTAGCCATAGATCCAGACGCCCACTCGCTGTGCTGTAGATTTCAGCTTCACTAATGTTCTGCATAAATATTAAGACACCAAATTAAACCACTTGGCACCGTCTGCTACATCAGGACTTTTGGCTACTACACCAATCATCACCACCGCCGCCAGAAGAACAGCCGTATTACTCAGCATCACCCCTGAACAATCAACAATCATTAACATTTGCACAGCATTGTAGCTCTTTATTTATTTAAAACAAGCTCTCTGCTCTGCTCCTAATGTTCCTCATGCTACTTTGGAACCTGTGTGCAGTTTCCCCACGGAGGAGTGATGAAAGATCTCCGCTAATATTCACAGGACTGAGGTCACCTTGTGACCAAGAAGTGTGTCAAAATCAAGCCATGATATTATTCTAAAATTAGAGCACATGTGGCTCCGATGATGACATTTATGTCATGGGAACCTTGTGATGTGACCACATGGAAACCCTCATAGGGAGCGGAGAGGCCGTATGACGAAGGAGAACTATTGCTTAGCTGTGTGTGTGTGTGTCTGTGTGTGTCTGTGTGTGTTAACCAGACTATGCAGCCTATCTTATTCTCGAACTAGCCAGATGACAGGCATACCTCCGAGTGGTGTGACAGCATGCCGAGCATCGGATTGTGCATTTTTATTAGGCCACTCAGCGTTATGGCCGTCAGCATCAGACATTCCTGCAGTCAAACCTGGCGGGCCTCGTCCGTCCTTCACTGTTACCTCAGACTTTCTGCATATTTGGCCAGAGATCGCACAGGTCAAAGTTTCTTCAAGAGGAAAATCTAACCTACCAATCATTAACAGAGTGAGGCTTGTTGTTCAAACCTGGGCAGGGGTCCATGCCCCTGTGTTCCTGAATCTTCACTAATCAGCAGAGGCTGATAGGTGTTGGGTTGATTGGGAACGGTACAGGCTGGGGACACGTCCGTCTCCCTGCCAAGCTTGAGCTGTGCCGGCCCCAGTGAGGCTGGGGGGAGGCAAGGGCAAATTCCTGCGGTGTATTCACGCTCGCTGTGCCAGTTATTGCGCAAAAGTGAGCAAATGCCTCCTGTAGGAATATCAAGAGACTTGGACAATAATGAGTGTGGGAATGGGTTTGTCCTTGCAGCGTGTGAGTCCGAAAGGTCAAACTCAAGAGTGGTTTGTTGGAGGCAGAGTTTTCCGTCGTGCTGAGTAATGAAGAGGAAAAAGACTGCAATCCTGAGGATTCTCTAGCATTCTTGCCTCTATTTGGTGTCCACAGAACACGAGAGACAGGAAAAACTGAGGGAGGAGACGGCTAGATGGCATGTGACAACAGGACTCAGTTTACATGAAACCAGAACAGTGGAGGTCTTGAGTTCACACCTCATGTAAAGGACACTCTGAGGATTAGCACCTCATCTGCTCGTGTAAACAACGTGCATACCCCCGTCTCTACTTATCTTTACACTGAACCTGAAGAAGAAAAGTGCAGGTGGAAAGTTAGAACTGACAGCCTGTGTTTCCCAGCAGAGGTCTGTCCTTGCAGTGTGTTTCCAGTTGTCCATTTTGTATGTGGAGCAACATTTCTCAACACCCCAGAGTGCTTGGACTGAGCCCAGCTGAGTCCAGCTAAGTGCAGTTTGTTACAGGCGAAGCTCCTCGCCTGACAAACGTATTATTAAGTCTTTCTCACTGCTCCTGGAACCGCCACACGTTGAAACATGTCAAACTACGCAGTGACGCCACCAAAGGTTTTACTGTGGCAGGCGGTGCATGCAAATCCAGCTCCTTAGCGACAGTTAGGCTGCACATTTTTCTCATGTCATGAGGCAGGGCGAAAGTACTGCAAGGTGGGTGGATGAGCTAACAAGGAAAGCAGCAGTGTACACAAGCCCTGGGGCCGTCGGCAGCACTGGTGACTGATGGTGCTTTTGTTTGTCGAGGCGATGTCCCACCAGACTTTGTCCCACCGCCCCGTCTGATGCAGAATTGTAGTTGTTCACAGAAAAGATCAAACTTGACATGATAAAAAATGTAAGTTTTAATTCCCTCATCTCGTATCAGGAGTGTGTAGCACTGACTGTGCATCATAGTTCAGCTGCGGCCACTGACTCTGATGTTTATCTGTCTTCATTTTCCTATACCAACTCAACCGGTCATTCACACGGCAGTGATTGGAGCCGGACAGGTTTTACAGTTTACAGCTGTAAACGATGGAACGATGGGGAGGTGCACGGATCATTTCCTTAACACAACCCGTCAGATGGTACTGGTGCTTAACGACGAGGCTCATTTCTTTAGACACTCCCACGTTCGCCTCGTTGTACAGGAAGTCACTTTTTTTCCTGCTGTCAGTGCAGATGTGTCCTCCAGCGTCACAAAGCTAGCAGCATGAATTATTTTTTAGCCAGCCTCGTGTGACACACACACACACACACACACACACACACACACACACACACACACACACACACACACACACATACACACACACACACACACACACACACTCTGATATTTTCTTTTACTGTTACTGCCAAGGTGGGCAGCTGGACACAATGTTAGTTTGTTCTTTTGCCGCCCACTTTCACATGCTTTCTGTGTGACTGGCTGGCTGGCAGGCGGAGCCGGTTCAGATGGCCGGGTTGGCTCAGGACGAGCTGTGAGTGACATTTTGTCAGGACAAATGGATCAAACAATGCATCCTGCCGTCGTCTATCGGCACTGGCTAAGATCTGGTTACATCATAAGCTGCCAGGCGGCCTTCCTTCCTGCTCCAAAACAACTTTTAAAAGAATGAAGGGAGCTGAAAATGTTTGGGCAGGAAGGTCAGCTAAATGGCCTGCTCGCTAAGCAACAATAGACAATGCTCTGTTTGTAGAGAGCTGAAGGAGCGGACGCTTTGATTGGTCGTCTGTTTGTCTTGAGTGACTGGCTGATTCATTGTAGTGGGACCAACCTAACCGGGGTGTGGCAGACAGAGGAGGAATCTGGCCGTCTGTTGAAATGAAGCTTTTATCTTTAAAGGCAGATTTCAGCCAGTCTTTATCTGTAATGTAGTTAATAGTGTTTGAGCTGATGAACAGTGTTGAACAGCAGGTTAATCTGTATTACACACTGACATGTATGCAGTCTGTTGAACTCTGAATATACATCAAGCTTAATCTGCTTAGCCAGGATTAGATATTAGTATAGTGATTGCACCATCACTGTTTGGTGATATGGCCCAAAAATTCAGATTTATGATCCACATCTTTTCATGTCGGGTACGATGGGTGAGCGACTTCAGAGAGCTGCTGTGTGTCCCTGCATCCCAACCGTCTTAGTTTAAATCTCAATTTTAGGATTGAGCCCATTTTAGAATCTTTTAATTCAACAGGTCTTTGGCTCTATTTGTGTCTAACTGTATTTCGAGAAGCGTTACAAGAATAACAGTGATGGGGAAAATCTGGTGCACATAACTTCCTCCTTTAAAAAGTGGAAATTGAATTGAACCAGACAGAGTTGGTTTAAGTTTGAACAGTTTGAAGATGTGGAACGAGCTCTGGGATCTGTGAGTTCATGCTCAAAGACTTTGCACCGATTGCGTTTTTTCAGAAGCTCTTCCTGCTCGACAAGAATAACGTTCTTGTCAAGCAGGAAGGGGAAATGCGCCTGTAGCTTCCTCTTCCACGACTGGAAGGATTGGACTTCTATTTGAACTGAACACACTTGGAGACGGGCGTTCTTGCACTTTGAGTTGTAACAGTAGACGAAGCGTTTTGGGGCTGTGAGATAATGGTAGTGTAGCATTTGGTCATCCCCTCACTGCCAGCTGACTCCAGGTCAGCTGTGGGAAAGCCCTCCGCCTCAGCTGACCGTGATCCAGACTCAGCTTGTGCAGCTAAAAAACGAACCAGTCAGTCAAGCAGCCGGCCTGCGAGGGGACAGAGCACAGAGGAATGTAACCCCTCTCAGTTTCCCCCTCTCTTTCTCTCTGTTCTGCCATTGGCGGCGGTGAGAGAACATGCAGGGGGAAACATTCCTTTGGTGGCCCATTATAGCCTGCTAGGCCAGTGGGAGGGGGCTTTTTACTAAAGGGGGGCGGGGTATCCTGTTTTTTTTGCCCGACAGGAAAAAAAAAAGAGTTGGGGGTTTGCAGGATTGCAGATGTTGTCTGTGCGGTGGAGACGGAGGGAGAATCCTCCTCGAGGGCAGAGGGTGCTCGCGGGGGGGGCAGCGAGAGTCTCCAGCCGGTTACAATATGGTGGAAGTCATGGCGCCAATTGCAAAATATTTGTTTGCAGAAATGTATTTCGCCTCCGCCGCCCTGTGATTGATTGCACTTGGGATCCATTTGCTTTGTTTCTCATACAGCAGCAGAGCTCAAAGTGCAGACTTGAACACGGCGTCCAATCAGCTGAGAGATTGTAGCATACCATGTAGCCCAGGGCTGCTATTGACATTGGTTGGCTGAAGGCCTGAGCGTGGAGGTGGTGGAGCCTAATGTGCTTCTCTTTCAAAGAGATTTCTTTACGGTCTGTTTCTCGCCCACTCTTTGTGTGCCACCAAAGCGTTTGTGCATTTTTGGGCCGGCGAGGAGGACTTCAGTGCGTCCGCATGTCACAGAAGCCAGGATTCAGTTTCTGGCTGACATAACCTCACATCTCTCACTAATTGTGGCTGCGTGAACTCGCAAGCTTACTTCTTGGCTATTGTGCATAGTTATGAGGATTAGTAAATGGCATTTCCCCCTGATGAATTGAAATTGGCAACAATAGGGACGAAGAATTTCCTTTTGGTTGGCTGCCAGTTTGCATGTGGATGGTTTTAGCTCGCCCTTCTTCATGCGTCCTCCACAGACAAACAAAACGATTTAAAGGAATAAACAAATGCAGTCAAACATTTACTGTAGGTGCAGTATTTCCATCGACTACAGCACTTCATATTCACATGGCGAGATTTGCATCATCTTCTTTACACTGAATACTGGAGACACATTCGTCAGGTCAGAAGACATCACACTGAGAAAAATGCCAAATATTTCCTGGTTCCTGAAGCTTTGCTGCTGTTTTCTATCAAGCTGAACATCTTGGTTAGTTTGAAGACGTCACACAGACGTCTCACGGCATTTCTCTCTTATTTCTGGTTTCAGGCAGACTGACTGTAAACGTGAAGATGAGGTGGAGCTGATCAGTGATGCAGACTCGCTCATGTCAGAGCTCCGTGCCGAGTGCTGACTGTAGCATTTCTATACACGACGTGATCTGTGTGTGTTCTGATGCAGACAGAAGGCGCGGGGAGTGTTGTTTGTAGAAAAGCAGCAGAAGAGAAGGATGTGTGTTTTGGTGTGGCGTGTGTGTGTTTAGATGCCTGTGTGATGGGTGGGGGCAGCTTTTATATTCTGGCTCTTGAGGTTGGGGGTTGACTGCAGTTTAAAAGTGAGGTTTCCCCCACTCTCTAGTTTTCCAGCAGTTAAACAAACACAGGCCTCTCATGTGCTCACCTACAGGGGTGCTGGTGTGATTTCCGTGTTCATGCATGGTCCGTTTAACACGCAGGGAAATAAACGGAGGAACACAGAAAACAATCATATTCATCTGCAGCAGGTTCCTCATTTACAAACAGTAAAACGGCAAACTCGCCTCACACCTCCACTGAGGTAGGTGTCTGATTGGGTCGCACTAACACGGCTAAAACCTTCGAGAACTTCATACTGCAGGTTCCTCTGCAGGTTCCGCTGCAGGTTCCTCTGCAGGTTCCTCTGCAGGTTCCTCTGCTGGTCATTCAGATGAAGCAGAGATGTGGAGTCTTTGCCTTCAGACACTGATGAAGCTGAAACATCTGAAAAATGAAGCAGTCATTCATAAAGATGGCGGATATAGTTGGATTGCATCCTCACTGTGTGACACTGTTGTCTCTCTCTGAATGTCTCTGTCTCACCTTGTGTCTCTCTCTGAATATCTCTGTCTCACCTTGTGTCTCTCTCTGAATATCTCTGTCTCACCTTGTGTCTCTCTCTGAGTGTCTCTGTCTCACCTTGTGTCTCTCTCTGAGTGTCTCTGTCTCACCTTGTGTCTCTCTCTGAATGTCTCTGTCTCACCTTGTGTCTTTCTCTGAATGTCTCTGTCTCACCTTGTGTCTCTCTCTGAATATCTCTGTCTCACCTTGTGTCTCTCTCTGAGTGTCTCTGTCTCACCTTGTGTCTCTCTCTGAGTGTCTCTGTCTCACCTTGTGTCTCTCTCTGAATGTCTCTGTCTCACCTTGTGTCTCTCTCTGAATATCTCTGTCTCACCTTGTGTCTCTCTCTGAATGTCTCTGTCTCACCTTGTGTCTCTCTCTGAATGTCTCTGTCTCACCTTGTGTCTCTCTCTGAGTGTCTCTGTCTCACCTTGTGTCTCTCTCTGAGTGTCTCTGTCTCACCTTGTGTCTCTCTCTGAATGTCTCTGTCTCACCTTGTGTCTCTCTCTGAATGTCTCTGTCTCACCTTGTGTCTCTCTCTGAATGTCTCTGTCTCACCTTGTGTCTCTCTCTGAGTGTCTCTGTCTCACCTTGTGTCTCTCTCTGAATGTCTCTGTCTCACCTTGTGTCTCTCTCTGAGTGTCTCTGTCTCACCTTGTGTCTCTCTCTGAATGTCTCTGTCTCACCTTGTGTCTCTCTCTGAATGTCTTTGTCCCACCTTGTGTCTCTCTCTGAATGTCTACATGTCTGCTGGTTGCAGATAGCGGCGTCGGTGCGTGCAGCTTCTTTATTCTGAACACAGCTCTGCTCTGCAGCGCTCTGTATTTTTGGAAACAGCCCCTCAGCTCAGCTCAATAAAAATGTGATCAGAAAAATAGAACAAGAAGCAAAACCCTGTTCACACTGCTGCCGTTTCGAGGCTAATAGTGCTGCCTGTGTCACACACTGGAGCCTAAAGATAGAGACACATTGCCTCCACCACTAGCACCCTTTTTTCAAGGCGGCCTTATTAAAGGCTTTGTAAAGGTGTACGCGGTTGTTGGTGGGAGAGTTATTATGTGCAGTTTGGTGACATGTATTCATACTCATACGAGAATACATATACGTTGGTGTTATTTCATTACTGCAAAGAAAGAGGTTCCTTGTTTCACATTTTATTCATCAGATCTTCAGACATTAGAGTGAAACAGGAAGTGTGTCACTCCGCCTAAGAGCTGCTGTGTTGTGTCTTCTGTGGATCAAGAGGACATCTAGATGTGAGAGATACTGTGAGCGGAAATGTAGCTTCCAGGACTATGGCTGTGAAAGTACTTAAAGCGTGTGTAGCCTTTGTGTAGAGTGAGTGTGTTCTTCACACTGCCTGAAGTCATCTGGAGGTCGGTGACGTGGCTGTGCAGCAACATCTGTCAGACTGTAGACCACCACCACCACTTACCCAGAGATTACACCCAGCTCAGAGATTACTTCCAGATCTGACACACATCCGTGCAGGATGAACCGATGCCTATAGGCACATGACATCTATGTATGGGTACTAAGAGTGTATTATAGCATGTACCATTATTGAATGAATATGATCAGAGACACTGGCCTCCAGTCTGAAAACACATGAGTCAGCTGATGTCCGACACACAGACCAGGTTCTTCAGATGATATCATTGTTCTTTAGAATAACGCTTGATGGATGCATGCATAGCCACACCTAGACAGGTTCTTCTCCCTCTGGGTTGGGTGTGTGAGTGAGAGAGGTAGAGAAAAAAGAGAGAGAGAGAGAGAGAGAGAGAACGCAACAAACAGGCTGTGCTAGTCTGGTAACAAAGAGTGAGGTGTGACAGTAAGACCTCATGCCACATCTGGGATACGCTCACACACACGCATGCATAGAGCAGACATCTGCATCTGCTGTTTGGCTGAATCAGAGGTTTAACACCGTCTACCTCCCAGTCTGATGGTGCTGCAGCTGCAGATGAAGCAATCAGAGCAGCTTTAAGAAGAACCCTGAATATCCTCGGCCCCACTGTCAGTATGATCACAGCGTCACCTGGGTGTACACTGGTCACATTTTGTTTTTATTCAGTGTGACTTGATCTGGTGAACCTGCAGCGAACTGAACCGGACTCGATGCTGACAGAGAATCAGGTGACGAGGCTGCTGGGATCTGTAGGCATCGCTTAGTGTTTGTTGTGTCATGACAAATGCCTCCATCTATCACAGTGGCATTCAAAACTTAACACACGTGAAGACCAGGCAAACCGAACATGATTCAAACAAAGTGTGTGTGTGTGTGTGTTTGTTTCCTTTGGGGCTGTGTCTGATTTCCTCAGCAAGCTCCTTGTTATATTATTTAACAGCTTTCAAACTGGGGCACTGGGCAAAGAGGTGAAGAGGAGAGGCCTGCTGGGAGACACACACACACACACACACACACACACACACACACACACACACACACACACACAGACTAATGTTTTTCAGTTATATTATCATGTTAGTCAAACCGATCAGAGACATGAACACCATCACTTCCAGGGCGCTGCAGGATTAGCTTGTGTGAAGTTAAACCGGTCTCGTTGTCTCCGGGTCTGTTCACCTGAAGCAGAGACATCCAGCGAGGTATCAGTGGAGCCTGTGCACATCGCAGCAGCATTAAATATTTACTGATGCTGCCCGGCCTTCAGGTTCCTCTGCTTTCATTTATAGCACGGCCGCTCTGCTCACCAGATAATCCCACGCAACACGTTTCCTCTCCTCCGCTGACGCTCCACGTTCCTCTCTTCGCTTCGCTTTTCTCTGTTAGCTCCTCTGTCTTTGCGTTTGAGTCGTTAAGGCAACAGGAGCAGACAAAAGAGAGAAACTGGAGTGTGTGCTGCTATTTTTAGGACGGGGTGTTTCTGACCATTGGTGTTACAATTGTTTTTCTGCGCCTGTGTGATTTAACAGTTCAGCTCCTGGGCTTCCATCTGTATTGTTGGATATAAATTTATATCCTACAATACATATATTTCTGGTCCAGCTTCTCCTCAACCTGTTTGTTTCTTTTCTTTCATAGGTCCCTCTGAGACTTCAAGCCTAGAGCTCTTACACAGTTTGAGCTCAGACACTCACACACATTTAAACACAGGCGTGAATTCTCCGTCTTCTTCCTGTGAGCTGATGATAGAAATCAAGACACAGGCAGACAAATGTTTTTTTTTTTTTTTTTGTTGGTTTTGCAGCCTGTAAGTGTAACACTACATTTAGACTCACAAGCAGAGAGGTGCAGAGAACTTGAGACAGATGGATGGTGAACGCTTACTGCAGGTTCACTGCCAGTTTATGCAGCTGAGAAGACAGACGATCCAAACACGCTGCTGCTCCTGTTGGCCTCGGGGTTTGAGATGAAAATGGAAAGCAGAAGGATTCTTTTTCTCCTCGCTCGTATTTTTCTGTTATTTTACTACAGACCTGTCCTGCCGACAGCACCGAGTAATGTTGTTTTATTGGTTTTCACCGTGAAAGTGTGTGTGTGTGATTTGCTATCACTCAAACCCAGAATGTAGAAACAATATTAAACTAAACAAATCCTGATTTTTGATAAAGGTTGAGCGATAAAGAACGAATCAGAGAAGAAGAAGAACAACAAAAGACGATGAGCGAGCCTCAGGAGACTGACTGCAGCGCTGTGCTCCTGCCTCTGGGACTTGTAGTAGTGGATGAAAGAGGAAGGAAGGTTTTTGCGGTTTTCTATCCCCTTCCCTGTTTCAAATATAACGTTACCACATACGCAAACAGTCAGGCAAGCCCTGTGAGTCAGGCCGGAGAGACGGACAGATCATCGATGCATGTTGGTGTGTCACCCTCGCCCTGATGGAGCAGAGAGGAGGCACTGCCGGCCTCACTATAGACTGATTCAAAGCAAGGAACAAGGAGTGTTTCATTGAAGCTGGCACATTGGTCCATTAGTTTTAAACTATTGAAGGTCCAGTGTGTCGAATGGGATGAGCTCTGTCATATATATATATATGTATTTATGGCAGATATGCATGTTTTCATGAGACGCTGCAGGTCTTTGTGCTCTTGTTCAGTCATCGTAGTAAATGTGTGTATTGGCTGTTTAACAATCTGCGTGTAACACCATGTCGTGCCGAGGAAGTGTTTAAGACAGACCTTCCTGTTTTGTGTGTGAACCATGTTTCCTCTTTTGAGCTCATATTGTATTCAGAAGTCAGCCAGCTGTCGGAGCAGAAAGTCATGGAGGTCCGTGCTCCGCTGCTCGTCTTAATGTGGGTCAGGGAAGTCCTCTGCCCTCTCCGCCATCAGCCACGAGCCTACTATCCTGCCTGATCCAATCAAAGCTGGCTGCAGGGGATTATTTAGCTGCCGATCCCCCAGTTAACAAAGACTCCTCTGTTGGCCCTACGGTGACTCACAGCGCTGTGGGGAGTGCACGCCGTGCACGTGGACCCTGGTACCCTGCAGTAGGCTCAGATGAACGGTTTGTCTTGTGTGTGAGCTGAGCGCTCTGGTTTTGACACCACTGCTGTGGAGACATGACGGTTCATCGCTGCAGTGTGAGAATAGCGCTGCAGTGTTTCCTGCCGAGCTCGCCACCGCAGTACGAGACAGTTTGTGTGCTAACACGCTCTCTGAACGCCTTCCTGGGATTGATGGCGTCTTTTTGCCGCAACGTTCACTCAAGCATTGATAAGTGCAGCGGTGCTGGTTTCCAGCTGTGCTTTGGTTGAAAGAAGTCTTTTATTTGTCACGTTTTATCCAGGCAGAGGGGGTGAAATCTATTTTGGAGGAGGAGGAGGAGGAGGATGAAGGCAGAGATGGAGAGGTTGTGTTGAACAGTGATCGCCTGATGGATGAGATGTTGAAGAATAAACATGATTTGAACAAAAGGAGCCGTGTAGAGATGTGGAGATAAAGCCGAGTTGGTTGGTACTACAAACACCAGGTGCCGTGAAGCATTTTAAACCTTCTAAAAATAAGATGCTGTAGTCTTAGGTTGCTTAGCAACAGCCCTGAAGCAGGGCTGTGGTACTGATATGGCTGCTGTGGTATCCTGCATGACCAAACTCTGCATGTGGATTTCCTCAATGAAACTTGATTAATAAAGACGCCTATAACTGATCAGAAGCCGTAACCGAATGTAGCTGAACTGAAACCGGCGTCAGCAACCGGCAATCTCGTTTGAACACAGAGCTGCAGGGAACCTTGATGTAAGCTGAGGAAATCAGTGTTGATGTCGCCCTCAGACGTCTCTGCTTTCTTGGAAGAAAAGCGTCTCAGCTGAACTCTGACAGTCGAGGTGTGAGTGAAGAGGAAGTTCAGCATCTGCCTCCTGAAACTCTGTGAAACTCTCTGACGGATCTAAACGAATAAACCGTCAGCTAATTGATGCTTTTCTATCTGCTGCTGTTCTTCGCTCATGCAGGGTAATTCTAGTCCTGCAGTCTGTTGTTTGTGTACAGACGGACAGAAAGTGTTTGAGAGGATCAGACTGTCACTGATTCCCCGTCTACACATCCAGGACTGCTCCACATACAGAGGATGAGGGGGCTGCTGCTGCACTATTAAAGTCACTTTAAAGGGATCGCATCTCTCTGGAGCTGTGATCCACCCCCCACAGACCAGACCGGCACACAGTGGTAGTGACCATGACTATGCCCTGCACCCCGAGGGGCTCGGTGTGTGTGTGCTACATGAGTCTATCTGGGCCACGAGGATCACTACATTAAATCAACTCAAGCTTTTAGGTTAGTGTGGGAGGAGTGTGTTGATATATAAATGTGTGTTTAGGTGTGTTGACCAGTGTGTGTTTCCACAGTCATCACCATGTAACCATTCTTGGTTACACGTCTGTGGGCAGGCACAGAAAGGACGACCTAAATCTGCTCTCGGCTCTGGTTTCAGACTGAACGTTGGACAAAACAAGAAAGGCAGACTGACGGGGGTTTGTGACTGTTTGACATTTGATAGACTGAACGATTAGCGCAGTGCTAAACACACACACAGCAGTTTCCTCGTCGTGCCCAGTAGAAACACTATTGTTCCACAGAAACCTGCCTGCTAATCCCTGACCGCCGCTCTTCAGGCTCTGTCTGTTGTGACACTCTCAGCAGCTGATTAATGTCCATTTGCATGCTGATCTTCCCGGCATGTGCCTGACTCTGCGTGTGTGTCAGACAGGAGTCGGGCCGGTGAGTCATGAAGCCGTAAAGGGCAGGGTGAGCTCTGGAATGTGTGACGGAGCCGGACCGAAGGGGGTGGTTTTTGTTAAACGGGTGTGTGTGTGTGTGTTTTTGTACGGGTCATCAACAAGCGGAAACTCAGAGGGACAAACAATGTGCTGCTCTTTGCTCCGGGTCTGGACCCTCTCAGCTCCTTTACGACGTCTCCACCCCCCTCAGGAAGTCCCTGAGAAGTCTGGAAACAGTTTGCACAATCTAAATTTAAGACCTTATCTCATGAGGTATTTAGAGATTTGTCAGCAATGACTGGCACGGCATGTTTACTACAGAAGAACTCAATTTCCTGGTTTTGTCTTTCACCTGCAGGTCTGGATCATGAGCACATGACTGAGAGCAGCCGGCATCCTGCCTGTTTAGATAACGCACTGAAATGAGGTGCATCGTAGTAAGAAGTCTGACACGGTCACAGAATTTATAGAGTAGTAACTCTTCTTCTTGTTGGACTTCATGTCTCTTCAGAACTCTGATCAGAGTTTTTAATTAAGGTGCTGAGCCAGAAATCTGCAGGTTCATTCAGCGTCAGAGATGTCTGACTTCCTGAAAACACACACACACATTATTGCAGCTCATCAAATGTCACTGTCATCTAAGGACACGCTAAACTCCCTGTTGACACAGTGAACGTTGTTTTCAGCAGAGCAGCAGATCTTTTAAACACTTTAACGTCTTCACTGAACCTGCCGGGTCACGGTGTGTGTGTGTCTGTGTGTGTGTGTGTGTCTGTGTGTGTGTCTCTGTGTGTGTCTGTGTGTGTGTGTGTGTCTCTGCGTGTGTCTGTGTGTTGTGTTTCACATTCCTGCACTTTAGAGCATGAACACACTCTTTCAAAAAGGACATGGATGCAGTCAGGTGATTTTCGAGGGTCTGCAGTGTCACCCTGAAAGTGTGTGTGTGTGTTTGTGCCTGTTCATTTAATTTAAAAGTGTGTGTGTGTGTGTGTGTGCGCGCGTGTGCGTGTGTGTGTCTGTGTGTGTGCACCTTGCTGCCCTCTTACATCACCATTGTCGCTGTGACAGGCAGTTACATTGCGTTGCCTTATAAGGTAAAAGCGCGCAAGGCGGGTGAAAAGGAGGAGGGGCAGGAAGAGCCTGTTACCGTGACAATGCTGTCTGCTGCCGGGCAACTGGGCTGGCCTGAAACTCCCGTTTGGCCACATTTTCACACATACACACACACACACACACACGCATACACACACAGTTAAACTCACACAGACACACAAACGCACACAGCCAGTCCTCTGTGTTTCTTTTTATTTTCCCTCCTTCATCTTATTTTGTCTTGAGCGCCACATGATTTATTTAATATTCACTTTTGTTGTCATAGGTGTGTGTGTGTGTGTGTGTGTGTGTGTGTGTGTGTGTGTGTGTGTGAGTGAGATCAGCGGCACATGAGCAACAAAAATTCCTGTTTTTAGTGAGAATGCCAAGAATGAAGATTTGTAGCTGCTGGAATGTCGTGCTTCTCGTATCATACACACACACACACACACACACCTCTTCATTATTTGTTCACACTAATGAACAAACCATACAGTGTTTGTGTCTGTCTTTTGTCAGATGTGTGTGTGTGTGTGAGGCTGACACAGATGAAGTGATGCTGCCAGCTCTGCACATCTTGACTCACGTCTCTGCTGTGCAGAAGTTCGTTTCTGAGTAAAAGCTTAAAATAACGCAGCGCCGAGTAATTCTGTCATTACTCATTCACTCTGTAGTCACACACGTTAACACCCTACAACCAAAATGTGCCGTGTGTCTGTAAAAGCAGTTAAAGTGTGTTGAGGAAACATTTCAGAAGTATTCAGATTACATTTTTATTTTTCAGGTTTTTATTTTGAGAAGAAAAGATTTGATCGGCTGTAAAATATTCAGAAAACGGAATAAGAGGTTCACTTCTCTTTTTTTTTGACCACTAACTTCCTCTAACAGGCTTTTTATCAGTCACTTTTATAAATATAGGATGTGTGAAACATTTCTCTTAGAAAAGCTGACGGGCGCCTCGACAAGTCTGCACTTCTTCTAATACGTGTTGAAAATGACAGCGGAACAGTTAGTTGTTATGTAACGGCAGTAGACATCTGTTCAGTGTTGACGGAGTGATGCTCATGATAACATGCATCAGAATAACTCATCATTTAAGTCTTAATTACACACATTAGCCAGTTTACTGTGGAGCAGGTTAAAACGCCGATAACACGCAGAGATCAACAAAGAAGAGATGTAATTATAGAAGGTGAATGTGAGAGGACAATCCTCTTATGTGTGTGTGTGTGCGCGTGTGTGTGTGTCATTTGTTGTACCATAATGTCTCAAAATGTTTTTAATCACTCGATGTCAAGCAAAGGACGGCTGATTAAAGACGGAGACATACGTTCCTGTGTGTGTGCTTGGATGATAATGAGAGCGCAGTGTTTGTGTGACTGTGAGCAGATATCTGACCATCATGATGTGACCAGCAGGTCGGGGTCCTGGTTCAGAACATGTGACCTGTGATATTTCAGTTTCCCTGCAGCTGGAGCTGCAACAAGTTCATTTAATTTTAAAGTTTTCAGCTATTAAATGAATCACCACCTCCTTTGATAATCGTTTGAAGTCATTTGTTTAAGGAAACATCTAAATTCTCTGATTTCAGCTTCTTAAATGTGAAGACGTTCTTCAGTAAACTGAATCTTTGGGTTTTGGAGACATCTGAGTTTTCTCAGAGTTCTTGTTTTGTAGCGTTTCAGGTCATGTTTACCAGTTTTATCATTTTCCCCAGCAGTTATATTCCATCTCAAACATCTTAAAATGTCATTTCATGCATTTCCACGCAAGCTGCCAACATGTTTTATTTTTTTACATCTGAAAACCCTTAAAATGCTGGAAATGCCAACACCCGAGCTGGCATCAGTCAGTTTGGCTTTGAGTCAACAGCACGCTGTCGAACAGAACCAGGTTTGGTGGAGTGATTCTGTTTCCTCCTGCCTGAACTGATTAACAGCAGAACCACAACACTGTCGTGGAGCTCTGGAAAGATTCAGCCAGCGGTTTTATTAAAAGGCCGACACGAACAGCTGACGCTTTGCCCTGCCAGCTGCTATCAGGCCTGCCAAGCTCCTGATTGGGACTGCTGAAACACACACACACAAAGAAATGAGTGTGTAGTAAAAATAATGATAATGATGACCTCAGCTCATTCGCTGATTGGAGAGGTCTGGTTTTGTAACGGGAGGTCAGGCTGAGGAAAGAAGGGGAACACCGCTCCGGCTACCGGTGGTTCACGCTGCCCATACCAGCTCCTGCAGCACAGCTGGAAATCTGCAAACTAATGAGTGAACGGAGCCACGTTCACGTCACAACAGGGCAAAAGTTAACTCCATCAAGGTCAAAGGAGACGTCTGTGTTAAACAGTCACAGTGCTGCTGCTTGTGTCAGCCTGTTTTAAGCTCACGCTCTCCTTCTCTCTGTTGACTTGTGATAACTTGACTCGATTTGTAGCCAAGTTGAGGCTTTAATAGTGTGAAGTCAGCGGTTGCCACCTCTGCAGCAGCACGTCTTTTTTTAATGATGTCAAGGTCATCGCAGCATAAAGTTTCATGGAGCTGACACAATCATCCAGGAATAATTTGATGAACTACGGTTCAGGAAGTGAAACTTGTTCCTGAATGAGCATCAGGAGAAGAAGGACCACGGGGACTCTGCGTGTCTTCAGGAAACACTGATTCCTGTTGTTGGTCCTTATCTGTGTTTCTGTCCCCTGCATGCAAGCTCCTGTTGCTTTGTGCAGAGTTACAGTATATGGCCGCTTCTAGGTGTTATCCATGACCCTGGTTTGCTCTTCAGGCACTAGTCTGGCCCGACCAGGCGGCCTGAATGGATCCTTAACTGGAAAACAAACTTCATTCTGGCCGTGTGTACAAATGAAACTTTTGTTAAAGGATCAAATATAGTTCAATAAAAGCAGCTCAAGTGTCGATACGCCTGTGTAAGCTTGACTTGTGTGACTGTGTGTGTGTGTGTGTGTGTGTGTGTGTGTGTGTGTGTGTGTGTGTGTGTGTGTGTGTGTGTGTGTGACTGTGTGTTTTCTCAAGATTAGAAGAATCTTTCGGAACGTACACAGTCGGTTGTGAAATGACGTCCTGGTTGAGTCATTTGGTTCCAGCTCGTGGGCGGTTTTTTAAAATGGTGTCAATCATTGCAACACCTGTCGTTGTAATCTTTAACTCCTTTTGTGTGACTCGTATTGAAGTGAAGGAGGTGAAGGTGTGTGATAAGACAGGAACTTTGTCATGTATTGAGAAAGTCTGTGTGGTAACATTTTAGGTTTTGTTTCCTTGAAACAGTCTCATTGATGAGACGGAGCAGAGAGTGTGAGCGTTAGTCAGTCACATGAAATGTTGGTCATTGTTTTTAGTTTGTGAAGCTGCAGACTTGTTCTTCACTTGAACTGTGTGAGCATCAGTTTGTGATCCACTTGTGATGAAGTCGACCGTCCTGCTGTGGTTCTGATCTTGGAAGTCGAAGGTATAATCAGCCTCTGTGCTGAACATGTTGTCTGTTGAACGCAGCCCAGTCACCTCTCACCTCTGCAGCCTTTCTGCAGTTAGCAGCACCTCCTCTCTCTCCGTTTTATGAGCGTCACCTCGGTTATTTGACTCATCGCGGCGCAGCGGGCCTTCTCACTCTTCCTGTGCACTCTCCTCGACGAGCCCATTGTCATTGTGACGCTTCACCGGACACAGGGCTGTAAATCTTGAGGCTTTACGTTTGCTCAGGGGTTAATGTTTTACGTCTTGTACAGTTGGATTCATTCACTGCATTCCTGGAGAATTAACGTGGACATCCTCCACCCCCGCTGCTTCCTGTGCTGCGCCTCTAAAGACAGGAAGTGGAGTTGTTGGCTGCTGATTGGCTGAGGAGGAAAAAAAAGTGATGGTGTGATATGAGAGACAGACACGAACTAAAGGAAACACTGATGCTGACTCCCTCTGTTCGTCATCGTAGCACTCTCTGAATCTTTAATCTGATCTCATCCATCTTTTTCCTTTTAACTGTCTGTGTGGAGTCACATGACACTAACGAGGAAAGAGACAGGACGGAGGTGTGAATAATTGATTTTACAGATTATTGGATTATTAGTTTTCATCCTCACTCTTCATGGTTTGATATTGAGCTTCTGCAGAAGTCTTACACTAATTATTCATAACCTAATAAACATCCAAGTTAAAGTTCAGCAAAAAAGTCAGGAGTGTGAATGATCAGAGCTGTTTGATCAATACCTGGAAAATAATAAAAACAATTATCAGATTTTAGTTTAAACGTTTAACTTTTATGTTTCTGTCTCTGATGTTTGAGGAGAAAAGTCTGATGATGTGAAAAGAGGAAGCGGATGAAGGAGGTGAGAGGAGGAGACACTGAAGATGTACCCGAGAGGGAGTCAGAGGAAGGAGGAACATAGCTGGCATTCCTCTGACACTCGTTTATCCATCGACTCTGTCGCTCGCTTTCTTACTTCTTTCCTTCCTTCTCCGTCTTTCTGCTCTCACTTCGTCACCTTCTCCCGTCTTCCCGTCCTCGCCGTGTTGACTTGTAAAAGCAAATTTGAAGAGAAATGTTTGTGGTTTGTTTTGCAAACTGAAGTGGGCGGAGCCTTCCACATAAGCCAACACAGTGAGTGCCAGAGAGTCGAGACAACAAAAAACTATTTGATTTGTCAGTGGTAACTTGGCAACAAGAGGAGGAATTATCCACACGGGGCCAATAATATTCATCTGGAACGTAATAATCTGTGACACAAATAAATCTGCAGGATCAGTTTCACTAAAACAATCGTGTTTTCTAACATGCAGTGTTTGCTCGGTCTCCTCCTCTGCCCCCCCCTTCATTGAGGCGAAGACCCGGTTCTGGATAACAGATCAAAGACTGAGGAGACACCTCTGAGGTCTCCCCCCTTTCTCTCGTCGCCTCTCTTCCCTTCATGTGATCCCAGATAGAATCTCAGCATCTCATTAAATCTCTCCTCAGCCTCCTCCTGCCACCAAAGAAAGCATCAAAGCCAGCGTCAAAAACCCAGTTTATCAGAACAACCAGAACATGGTTCAGTCTTATCATTGGTGCAGTGAATATTTTACCTTCTGCACACACTGAGATGGTTTTACAGTTTGGTTTGTCACATGGACGCCGTCGTCTTAAAGCTCTGTGTGGTATTCTCGTCGACTCCTCCGGCTGATTGCTTCACAGCTCGCTGCACTGATTACCTTGTAAGGAAGTGCCATTTTATTCTCACTTCTTAAACGTCTTTCACACATAGTTCGCAGGATTAACATTTGATCTCTGTCTCGTCAGTGTGTGAAGACGTGTGGTGGACTGCTGTAATGAACTCTACGCAGCTCCCTAATATAGAAGTCGTGTTTCTGCAGAGGCAGAAGATCATTCCTAAAACGACGCGAAATTTTCCTCCAAAATTTCAGCAATAAAGTTACAAAAGAGAGAAAGAAACAGAGTTTCAGCTGATGTGGATTAAAAGTGGAGCTTTTCATCTGGGCAGTGTCGAGACTGTGTTATGTAACACTGGAACTATGTGATGTTTGTGAAGCAACGTGCCCCAAAGTGAGCAAGTTTATATTGACACACACACATGACATGGACTCGTATCATATTAAAATATACAAACTGAGACGCTGTAAAATGAGCTGATGGTGATTTTAGATATGAGCGTGGTGTGTTCTGTTATTGAGATCACAACAACACTTTGTGTGATGACCTAAACATTCCTGCACACACACTTATTTTTTATTACATGCATGTGAATTATTTATTCGTATCATATAACCACTGTGTATACAAATACTAGTTGTAGGTCCTGGCTGATCCTAAAATAGGTTGGGAGGGACACACATGCACGCACACACACACACACACACACACACACACACACACACACACACACACACACACACACACACACACACTCCATCTCTGTCGGTGGTGGTGCAATCCGACCCTGAGTCGGACTCTTTGAGCAACAAAGACAGGAAGAGGCATAAATAAATGAACAAATAACCACATCGCTTGACACTTTACCCCTTCCTCCCTTTCTCCTCCCGCCTCCTCCCTCCCTTATTTCCTCTCTGCTTTCTGAGTGTCCTCTCATAAAACGGTAGCAGATCACTAGAAGTCAGCAGGCAGCTGCTGTGCTGGGTAAACAGACGTCCCTCACATCATCATCATTCATGATGGGAAAGAGTTTTTAAATCTGTAATTTAATGCGGCAAGAAATGTGTGTGTGCCTTTTTACTGTGTCATGGAGATCATCTTACACACACACTATGTAAAAGATTGTGTGTGTGTGTGTGTGTGTGTGTGTGTGTGTGTGTGTGTGTGTGTGTGTGTGTGTGTGTGTGTGTGTGTGTGTGTGTGTGTGTGTGTGTGTGTGTGTGTGTGTGTGTGTGTGTGTGTGTGTGTGTGTGTGTGTGTGTGTGTGTGTGTGTGTGTGTGTGTGTGTGTGTGTGTGTGTGTTGTACTCCCCCGTGGGGGATACAGAAATGTGACCGTCATGTAAACAGTCTTCTCAGTCTGCTCTGGTTACCCAGCATGCTCCCACACACTCCTCCTCTTCCTCGTTTCTTCCATCTCGTCTGGCGGCGGTGATGTCGAGGTCTGCAGGTTCCTCAATGTTTCCAGAGGAGGAACAACAGTTTGTGTGTCGCCGCTCCTCCATCTTTCATCATGAACTTCTCAGCCCACATTCACCCATGTGTGATCTCTCATGTTCGACATGAAGCTACTTTTAGACATGGTTACGTGCGACACACGGTTTTGAATTTCCCCACCAACATTTCTCACATTTCTGGTCTTTTCTTCCTCTTTCCCACGTTTATCACTCTTTCTTTTCTCCTCCTCCTTCTCTCGATCACCTCGCTTACTCTCCTCCTCTCTCCCGCCTTCTGCATTTCCCCTCCCCTCCTGTCCTTAATCCTCCCTTTTCTTTGTTTCTGTTAGCAGCTATATCGAGGCTTCCCCAGAGAGCGAGTGTCTGGCTGGACACAGTCGATGAGGCCTGTTGAAAACAGTCTGTGTTAAGCTGTTGACTCACATAATGGCATATCTGAGGGGCATCGAGCCAGCCAAGAAGTACACAGCAATTACGTGTTTGTCAGCTCTGTGTGTGTGTGTGTGTGTGTGTGTGTGTGTGTGTGTGTGTGTGTGTGTGTGTGTGTCCACAATATGGCTCTGCTTTACTAACTACCTGTCAGCACATGAAGCGAGGGAGGCTCCCTTACTGTGTGTGTGTGTGTGCACACATGTTAATGATCACCTGTCCAGACTTGAGAGGATAATGAGACCAGAACAACCTCTGCAGCAGATCCCTGCTTCGTCTTTCTTCTCCTCTTCCTCCTCTTTGCCGTCTTTATTCATGATCAGCAGCACTCTGGTGGCCTCGAGTATTTTGGACGTGAACGTGTTGGCCGGCGTTTCTTCTCTGTAGATCAGCTACACTTTGGGTTTGGCACTGCATCACACTTATCCTTATCATTCATCATTTCTCTGTTAGAAATGCTGCCAAAAGTGTGTTCGTGTGTGTGTGTGTGGACACCAACACCTTCTCAAGGCTGCTCAAAAACAAACAGCTGTTCCCTCGTTCACATCGAGGCTTCTTCTTCTTCCTCCTTCTCTGGGTTGTCAAACACACTGATGCACAGTGAGGTCTGACCATGGCCTCCCCTCAGGGACGGTGTCATGTTCCTGCACCGTGACTCTTCGGCCGGGGCAGCAGCAGCTCTACAGTAGCAGGCTGCATATCCAGTTACACCACTGTTCCTTGAATGGGGCTATGAGTGCACAGGAATCTAGAGTGCAGCTATTTTTTGTGTGTGTGTGTTTTCACTGTAGATTTATGTTGGTGCTCTGCACGCTTGTAAAGAGGAGTTATCAATGTTTACCTCTGAAATGGCGTTTGCAGACTGCGTCTGCTTGACTCTAAATGATTGTTATTCTGCGCTGCATGCACGTGCTCGTTGGAGCTGACGTGGGAAAATGCATTCAAACTAACAGTGTGTCTGCTCCGTGTGTTAAGGCGTAACGATCAGCCGCTCGTCTGGAGTGTTTGAAGCAAAGGAGTGACAATAGTTTCTGCTGTGTCGCACACCACAGCCCTTTTTTAATTGGCGTGCCTCTAAGAATAGAAGGCCTTGTGTCAGGCCAGACCAGACTAGTAGCTGAGCTTTATTCACGGGGCCAGCCCAGCATGGTTTTGGCCCAGCTTAGTCTTGTGCAGCCAGTCCAGTCTAGTATGGCTGAGTCCAAGTTCCTTGAGGTTGTACCTCCTGCCAGCAGGTCCACATATAACTCTAACTAGCAGTACAAAGCTGCACTTTGGTGCAACAACAGCCATCTGCTGTTTGACATTTACTTTTTCATTTCCTGACACTGCGCTGTGTCATGCCAATGCTTCAGATTCAGACACCAGGCTACGTTTACACCTGGACGTTGGTCAGTAGCAGTTGCTCACAGCTTTTGTTCCTACAGTAGTAACAGTGGAAGGTTTGCAGAGTTATTGATGCAGAATCCACTAATTAAAATGAACACAATAGTAACAAAGTGTGGCGAACTGTCAGTGCTGCCTAATTAATTCAAACAACTGAAAATGTGTGATGTCGTCTCAGCAGCCAGCGTCATCACATCAGAGCAGTGAGATATCAAACAGTTCATCTACAGTCATTACAAATCCAGTGTTCCTGCTGCCTTCATATATGTTAGATCCAACTTTATTGTCATTACACATGTATAAATACACGGCAACGAAATGCAGTTTAGCATCTAATCAATGCAGATAGATACAGCTAAATGTGTTTACAGCAGTGCAAAGGTGTGAGGTGTGTATAACTGTGCAGAGTATGTACAGATAAACAATGTATACAACTAACCTATGGGAGCATAATGTACAAGTAGTGCAATTAATAAATTAACTGTGTGTGTGTGTGTGTGCTGAAGCATACTTGACTCGTGTGGCTTGAAGGTGTGAACTTTTGGTATTAAACTTTCCCAGCGTTCAGTACTGAATGTGTGTTCACTCATAAAGAAATTTGTTTGTCATACATCAGCAGGCACCATGTGTGTGTGTGTGTTTGCACCTCTGTAAATCCACCTTTAACCCCAAAAGTAAAAGACAAACAAAAAACCTCTGAGCTCTCTGAATCTGATGTGACTCTGGGTGTTTGTTGGTCCAGAAGCTCTGACCCGGCTCTGTCCTCCAGAACTCCCCAGCGCTCAGCAGCAGTTTGTCCGCTCTGTCCCTTCACTCCACCCGGTCCCCCACACACGACGCTCTGCACAGCCCAGCTCACGTTGAGTTTAATACCGTGTCAGAGAGGGAGAGTGTTGATGTAGAGAAATGACGAGCGGCCTGTCGCCGTTTAGAGTGAGGTCATCAGCAGGAAACAGGGTGTGTGTGTCACACACACACGCACACACTGCTGACGTCATGCGCACAATATACGGCTGTTGAGCAATAACATTGTTCCACCTGGCTCATTCTTCACAGGTGAAATGAGACACACCCTTGCGTGTGTGTGTGTGTGTGTGTGTGTGTGTGTGTGTGTGCTCTTCATTATACTGTACATACAATTAAGTTGCCTATGCAGTCAGTAAATTGCACACGTGTCGAGAAATTGGTGAGCTATACAAAGATATGATGTGAGTGTGTGTGTGTGTGTGTGTGTGTGTGTGTGTGTGTATGGGTGGTTAGATTTTAATTCTTGTGTCTCATACATTCCTGTCCAAGGAGTGGTGGGTGTTTGTGTGTGTGACTGTGTGTGTGTGACTGTGTGTGTGTGACTGTGTGTGTGTGTGTGACTGTGTGTGTGTGACTGTGTGTGTGTGCCTGTGTGTGTGTGTGTGACTGTGTGTGTGTGTGTGACTGAGGGCAGTAAAAGGTGTAAAGAATGACAGCATCAGTCGATGTGACTTCATGTTTTTAAGTGTGTGTTTTCACACTTATCTCATACATATTTTTGTCGTCGGTGTGTGTCTGCTGCTGCTGCTCACATCTTTGCACTCTAAGTTTCCCTCCTTCAAACAAATGATGAACCTTGACCTCTGACCCCGGAGGTCCGGTTAGAGATCAGAGTTTAAAGAGTGTTGGGCTCACACGGATGACTCTGGTTCAGGTATGTGTGTGTTAGAAGACAGAGATCAAACAGCTGACCCCGGTACAGCCCGTCAGGCTCCCTCTCCTCTCCACACTTGCAGCAGTAAAGCAGTCAGCGAGGAGACGTTTATCTGCCATGGAAGGAGACATGTCGGACAACTTAACCACTTCCAGACACGCTCACAGTTCCTCCACGACACAAACACAGATATCTGCTCCCTGATCACACACCCCAAGTTCCCCTTTTAGAAGAAACACGTTAGAACAATAACACACATGACAGAAATGAAATCAGTGGATACCAGGCCGTGCAGAGTCCTGTTTGGAGCAGGTCATTTTCATTGTTCCTCACAAAATTGGCACCTTTTTTAGTCGAAGAGCCGATGAGCTCATCCTGTGACCCAGTTTCAACAGAGCTGCAATTAGCCGGTGAAGACTGATGGAAACAGTGTTCTTCAGAGGAGTCTCATCCTCTGAGCTTCACCCTCATGTTCACTCACAGTCTGAACCCTGTTTTGAAATATTGAGTCTTTTTGAGCTGCTGATGTGTAAAACCATCAAACAGCGAGTTCAGAGGAACCACAGAGGATGTTCTTCACGGTGGCTACAACAGTTATGTAATGGATACAGAGGATAAAGGTAAACCGTCTTAGTGCTCGGATCACACACAGCCTTCAGCTTGTTATCTGTGTCCTCAGCAGCTCAGATCTTCTGATCTGTGCGGCCGTGTGAGCAGGTTCAACTGGATTCACTGGGACTCGTCCAGTGTGGTCACTCTGTTCACAGCCATCAGCAACAGGAACGTGATGCATCTCGTCCAGCCACACAGACTGATGTTAAACTGTGTGATTTGAAACGTAGGTCGGGTTCAGCCATGAGTCAACGTGAAGCTTCATATTTAAAACAATGCAACGTTAATAGACTTTGACCAGCGAGCTCTCAGTGCATGGTTAATAAAGTTCAGTCCATCTTGTTGATGTTTGATCATATCATAAAAAGATGAGCTGCACATTTGAACTCGGTGACCGTGCTTTAGGATCACACACATCATCTCCCACTATAAGAAGATAACTGTCAGACCCCAGATCAGCCGTGTGACAGCTCCCTGTTGAAGCTTTGATAAAGGCCGTTTGGAGGGTCCTCGAACTTGGTGCAGAGTGTGAGGGTCTGACCTCTGACCTCGGGGGGAGGGGATGAAAGAGTGCCGGCTGTGTAACGTGTAGCGTGCCATGTTGTACAGAACGTAACGTCCCCAGGCTCTGCAGGTCTCAACCTGTCGCCGTTTGTTTTGTTCCAGCGCTCTCCTCGTCACCACTCCCAGCAGCAGTGGTCTTGTTGGAACACAGCCGATCTCTGTGCTGTTTTAGTTAAGCTGCTCTCTGATACAGTTCACATTCCTAAAGTTTGAAATCTAAAGCCTCTCAACGTGCAGAGACCCCTCACCGTTCATCAGTCTGCTCCGCTGGCTGAGAGGACGGGTTGTCATCGTCCCCCAGAGAAAACTACGTTAACAACAGGAACATAAAATCAGAGTCAGTGACAGTGATTGTGCTAAACTAAGCTGGAACTTCCTGTCACTGCAGTGCCACTTCCTGCTGCATTGTCCTAATGTGTGTGTGAGGTAGAGATGGCATCATCTCTCCACCCTCCCCCTAACTCTGTCTGTGTGTTTGTTTATGTGAAATGTATCCTCCGTCCTCTCAGTGTGTGTCCTGGTCTGCTCTCATATATAATATCTATAATTGTGTGTACGTGTGTGTTGGGGGTTGGTATCGGGCGGTCTGGGGGAGGGTCACAGAGCGAGAGTGGGCTGAGGGAGAGTGCAGGGGTCTGAAGGCTGCTATTATCCAGCAGGCTCAATGGGCGCTTTGTGCCGGTGGCCACAGTGTGACGGTGGGGAGAGGGGCAGGGCAGCGAGCAGCTCCCTGTCATAATGTTTTTCAACACACAGCGCAGGAGAGAGGGAGGAGAAGCGGAGGTGCAAGACTGACTCCATTGATACTCCCTCACGTCGTCCAGCTTTCTTCAGAGTCAGTTTACATGCAGGATAGATTGATAATTATTGATGTGTCTTTGTGTCGTCTCTAAGGCTTTTGGATCGTCTCCTGCTGTGCTGCTGTCACTTTTATATTGTCTCCTTCCTTTTCCTCCTTCCTTCACAGGAGGGACGTCCCCTCTTAAAGACGTACATGTCAGCATTCATGACTGTTTCTTGTAACTGCTGTTAAAGTTTTAAGGAGACGTTTTTATTTTTCAGACCTCTCGTTGTGCCTCACTGAGCGTGTGCAGGCTGATGGCGGATGTTGATGTACTTTTTTTTTTTTTTTTGTCCCTTCCCCTAAAATTATGTATTGGGTTTAAAGAAGTGAATAAATAAATGTTTGGACATTGATGTGCCATCATGGAGATCTGTTGCAGAGTGGCGTGACAGAGCATGTAGACAAACAGTCCCGTGCCCACCTCAGTGCCACGAGCTCCTTCAAAATAAAATGATTCGAAACACATTTCTGAAGAACGCCGGCTAACCGCGTGTGTGTGTGTGTGTGTGTACTGAGCGATGATGTCAAATTACTAAACCTGAATGTGTTTTAAATTAAAATACATTTCATGATGGTTTCTACACTTGAACTGAGCTGTGTGTGTGTGGACACTATTCAGATATCTCAGTTTGAGTTTGGGTTCTGTCACTTCTGCTGTTTTCATGTTGGTTTTATTGTTGGACTGAACCAGAATATGAAGTTAGATTTATTTACTGTCTTTGTGTCTTTGGTTAAATGATTTCAGATCTCGTGTCATAAGAATTTGAAGAAGCCAAAACAATGGTCAATGGTCTGCAGCCTACAGTTTACGTTGTTGTTTGAGATCAGTCGTGTTTCTCCTCCCTTTTCTTCTGCTGCTTCCTGTCTTATCAGAGGAACTCCCTGACCTCCCTTCCTGTCCATTCAATTTCATTTTCTTTCATTCTCAATTCAAAGTGCTTTATTTTCATAAACATAATGACCCAGGCGCTGAATAATCCTCCTTTTTTTCCTGTTTCTGTGCTCTCGTGCAGACGTTCACGGCGTGGTGTAACTCCCACCTGCGGAAGTCCGGCACGCAGATCGAGAACATCGAGGAGGACTTCAGGGACGGACTCAAACTCATGCTGCTGCTGGAGGTCATCTCAGGTAACTCCTCTGTTCGACCTCGAGAAATCAAGCTCAGCGGGAAGTTTTTAATTAAACTAAAATGGCTTTAATGTTTTGAAATGTTTGGCACAGCAGCCGCAGGGAAGGCCGTCCAGCTCACCACACACACAAACACACGCTCGTATGTCACCGAGCAGTGGCCTGATTTTCAAAGCCGTCTCCGAGCTGTCAATCAAAATGCTTTCAGATGTTTAAGATGCACAACATCTCTGTCCAATCCAGGGTGTGGTCGTTCACAAGTTCCAACCGCAGCTGGATCAGAGGCGTTTAAAAAAACACTGGGAACACCCTGCTTTTATCTGCGTCCTCTCGAGGTTTCTTGTGTTTAATTGCAGGTTGTGGCAGGGAAACCGTTCCTATTGGCATATAGCAGATACTCATTTGAACCGCTGTCATCCCATAATGAACTCTGACTTGCATGTGGCTTCCTTTTTCACATCCACTTCAGATTTTTCTGCTGCGAGCGGCGCTAACGTCCCCGCTGTAACTTTAACTGTCCTGACTGCGTGTCGTTCTGCTGAGCCTGTGGAAACATGCTCAGCTCGTGTCGCCACAGGAGCCAACTCACTCATTTTTTTGTTTGTTTGCCTGTGTGTGTGTGTGTGTCTGTGTGTGTCTGTGTGCGTGTGCGCGCGTGTGTGTGTGTGTGTGTGTGTGTGCAGGCGAGCGGTTACCCAAGCCTGAGAGAGGCAAGATGAGGGTCCACAAGATCAACAACGTGAACAAAGCCCTGGACTTCATCGCCAGCAAGGGAGTGAAGCTGGTCTCTATTGGAGCAGAGGGTGAGTGTGAGCGTGTACATCAGTGAAAGAGATACATGTTACACCAAACACACACTGACGTGTAAAGTAAATCTGCTTCTCATGAACTGTAGAAACCTTCAACATCCACAGACCTCACTGTACAAAGTGCCAGCTCATCCTTCTCAAAACGTTTGACCCCAGAACAAAAAGGGAACCGTCACGTTTCATTTCATTTGTTCTCGGACATGCTGAGTCTGACGTGGCATTTCATTAAAATGCAGTAAAACCAGAGAAGTAATCAGAATATCTCCTATTCCTATTAGGGATGGGAAGTAATCGAGTACTCACTGTTCTCTCATGATTTTATATAGCAAAATGTGAAAGATCTTCAGCCTTTTCAGTCACACATACCTCGATCTTTGCACTCAAATTGTACTTTAGAGCATTAAACAGTCAGAGATATTCTTACAGAAGCTACATTAAATGTGTGTGTGTTGGTGTGTGTGTGTCAGGGTCAGCTGGGGGACTGTGACCTTTCTCCTACTCTGTCAGGACAAACACGACATTCCTGCAGCGTGACGCTCCTGATACTGAAGACCGCTGAACACAAAAGTGCTCGAAACACTGAATTATGCACACGCTCTGCACAGTGTGAACACACACACACACACCACACATAATCTTTCTGGCCATCTATAAAGCCGCCCACTAAAGGTCACTTACTGGAAACACACAGAAGATGGAAGAGGAAAAAAGTGAGGGATGGTGATGACGAGGTGAGAGAGGAGGTTTTCCTACAGAGACGGCAGAAACAGTTTATTCACATTAGAAACATTTCCCACAGTTTGTCAGTGTCTTTAAAGGCTCCTTTTAGTGGACATGGACTCAGCAGTACAGAAAGTGAGACTGTTCAATGAAACAGGAAGAGTGTTGGAATGACAGCGATGTGGATGAATTGACAGTGAGAGTGATAAACTGGAAGATGAAGCAGGTGAAAGCATGAACGGACTGTGTTTGAACTATGAGTGGAATCTGACCCACACTACATGCCTTCTCACCAACATGTCACTGCACATGACTTACTGTCCTGTGTGTGTGTGTGTGTGTGTGTGTGTGTGTGTGTGTGTGTGTGTGTGTGTGTGTGTGTGTGTGTGTGTGTGTGTGTGTGTGTGTGTGTGTGTGTGTGTGTGTGTGTGTGTGTGTGTGTGTGTGTGTGTGTGTGTCAAAGATCATCTGTGGGGAACACTCACATCATGATATTTGAGAAGGCTGTAAATGTTTTCAGTGTGCTGCAACCTTGAATTACAAATGTAATATTGTCACTGCACATCACAGTACACAGATGTGTTGACAGCATTCTTCAAAAGTGTCTCCTGTACTTCCTGGCTGATTGTATTTTCTATAGAATAAATGTATTTTATGAAAGGAAATCATTGAAGTATCACACCTCCAGGAAAGCTGCAGTTCGGCAGCTGTGGGACAAAAAGCTCAGAGGTTGTGTGGGTGTTGTTGGCTTATTGGATGAAAGAGTAAAAATGTAAAAACAAGATTTATGTTTCAGAGTAAAACAAAAAGATTCAACAAAAAAATAAAATGCGTTAATTGACTGGAGTCTTTTTTTTTTCTTCTTCTTTTTTTTTTAGAAATCGTGGATGGGAACGCCAAGATGACCCTGGGAATGATCTGGACCATCATCCTCCGCTTCGCCATCCAGGACATCTCTGTAGAAGGTACGACTTCCTGCGCTGTCATAATCGTGTTGGAGATCAGCAGCAGCTCAGCAGAGAGCGAACTGCAACGACTCGACTCGGGGAATAATTAGAAGACCTGCAGGAATTTTCACACACATCCAGATGTGCAAGATAAGAAGCATTGTGGGAACTAGAGTGGAAGTAACACGTTAGAGAGACATGCACACACTCGCCCCATACACACACACACACACACACACACACACACACACACAGATGGGGTTAGTAGTGATGGGATACAGCCAAGAGAAAACAGGTCTGTCTGCATGACAGCTCATTAAGATTTATGATGATGTGAAACACTGTTATACCTGCTTTTATTAATATCACCTAAGTTTCTATATAATCAGATGAACTTGAATCACTGATGGACTGAGACAGTCACAAAGCAGTCACCCAAACTTTGTATTTATTTTGCTGTTGACTTGGGGCTGTAATGACTCTGCGGAGCGCTAATTAAAAGTGTCTGTGTTGAATTAACTCTGGTGGGTGTGGACCACTATCAGGAAGACTGAGTCATATTTTTTTCTCCACATTAGTGCTGGCAGTAAACAAAAACATCCTTGTGTTCATATTTAGCGCTCTCAGACAGACGCTGCAGTATTTCTCTCTGCTGGTTCACAGTTAATGGAATAAAACAATTTACCGACTTGATTCAATGAGATGTTTCTTCAGTGTGTTCAGAGACTAACGCAGACCTCCTCGTCTGCTTCTACTCCTCCTGCTGCTCCTTCACCTCCTTCTTCATCTGTTTCCTCTATGCAGAGACCTCTGCGAAGGAGGGTCTTCTTTTGTGGTGCCAGAGGAAGACTGCTCCCTACAAGAATGTCAATGTGCAGAACTTCCACATTAGGTAACACACACACACACACACACACACACACACACACACACAGTTGATGTTATTTTAGGGTGCTGACGGTCGATGTTTGTGTGCCAGTTTCCAACACACCTCTTAGAGAATTCAGTTCTTTGTCTGGAGGTTGGAGCTCTCGTGTAAGACTCCAGTGAAACCTGATAAAAGCTGTTTATGATTCACTGCAGTCTCCAAGGAACTTTGAACTGGATGACACGACTGCCCAACATAAAAAATAAAAAAAAAAAAAAAATCCATTTGAGTTGTCATGGAGACACAAGACCACATCTCCTAAAATATGTGTGAATATTTCTGAGAAAATATGTTTGCATAGATACAGGTGATCAATGCTGAATGGAGGCTCAGTGCTCTGTGTTATTGTGTGGAAAGGCCGCCCCCTGTTGGAGAAACTGGGACATGTTTCACTCTCTGAGGCAGTCGGTCAACTTAAACTGTCAGATGAAGTGTGCAAACATTTGAAGTATGTGAAAATGTGCAGATGTACTCTACATAACACAACAAAGTTACATGCAAAATCTAAAGAATAAAGAATCCAGATCAGATGAAGAGTGACTTTCCCTCCTGCGCCTGTTTTTGTGATTTTAGCTCGGTGTAAATTGAACTTGAGCTCTGCGTTTTTGCCCTTTTCAGTTCATAAATTTCACTCAAAGTCACAATGAAAATGTGATTTATGGCCCGGGTCGCCTTCAGGCAGATCAGAACCGGCTTTGTGGATGATAGCTGGCAGCGATGACACTGGCAGTTAGAGCAGACAAACATGTTGCAGCCACCCACTGCCTCACACTCATCTGTTCACTCTGTCCAACAGCTGGAAGGACGGCCTCGCCTTCAACGCTCTGATCCACAGACACAGACCTGATCTCATCGATTACGACAGCCTCAGAAAGGTACACACACACACACACACACACACACAATTTTTTGTTTCTAATGACCTGTAATTAAAAAAACACTGAAGCCGCTAATAATACTTAGAGAAAGTTTGCTGTTTTCTGACGCTGTGATTGGTCGCTTAGGATGACCCTGTGACCAATCTGAACAACGCCTTCGAGGTGGCTGAGAAGCACCTGGACATCCCCAAGATGTTGGACGCAGAAGGTAAGCTGAACGATGTCGTGTTGTCCTCTGAATATTCGATGATCTGCTCACATACTGTGACTATCACTCATGATCTAAGCGGATCTGAGTTATCAACCTAAGCACCACACCAGAACTTGAACCCACATCCTACAGACAAAACTACAAACTACAGACAGGAGACTTCACGAATTAAGAACTGTGAGAAACATTATTAGATATCAAACGAATGTCATCTAGATTACAGATTATTATTCTTCTCCCACGCTCACAGCATCATCATGCAGGACACCCTGTTTTACAGTTTTATTTTCTACAATACAATATTAACATTTCATTTGATAGTCATAAAACATTTATTGTGAAATGACTTGAACATCATCTAACTGAAGGAGGAGCTTTAAGGGTGACCGTCAGTCTGTCTCCGTCCGCTCCTTTTAGTGTCTGATAGTTTAAATTGTTCCACCTGAAGTTATGAGGAAAAATTGGACTGATAGAATAAAACATTTGTAAGATATGACAGAAAGTTTACCTGAGCCAAACTCACTGAACATGGAACGTGAATGAATCATCGACTCACAGTGTTTATGTGCATGTGAATGTCCAGCTGCTCTGTTGTACCTGTTATATGAGCTGTTACAGGAGATGAGAGGCCGTCATCATCAGGATCGAGCCTCCATTTTATCATTCCTCCTCCTCCTCCTCCTCCTCCTCCTCCATCCATTAGCTCCATCATCAGTGTTGAAGCTGTCAGTGAGCCGCTGTATGGCTCTGACCCTGTGTCTGTGTTCTCTCTTGTGTTTGTACTCGTTCTGTTTGAGTTGAGTTTGGATCATCCTGTCCGGCTGCTGAACGGCTGCAGCAGCACATGTGTGTCTGTGTGTTTTAATATGTGTGTACATGTGTGTCCTCTGTCCTGCCTGTTTATGTGTGTCTCCATAACCACGGTCTCCCCCCCGCCTCATAGACATTGTGAACACGGCTCGTCCAGATGAGAAAGCCATAATGACTTATGTGTCCAGTTTCTACCATGCCTTCTCTGGAGCACAGAAGGTACTCTGACCGCCCCGACCTCCACCTTTAACCCCTGTTACTAACAAGGTGCTGCTTCCTGTCCAGCATGGCCTCACTCTGTCGACAGCGCTGCTGCACGCTGGGCCTCAACAAGGACACAAACACACACACACGCGTAAACACACATACACACTGATAGTGTGACGGTGACTGTGCTGGTGAAAGCAGTAAATACTGCAGCTGAGCTTCTGTCACAACAATAAGGTTATTCACAACATATCAAAGTCGAGCTGTTGGTGATTATTGGATGATTGAGTCGCTGTAACAAAACACATCTGTGTTTCTAACAGCTGGACCTCTGCAGATGTTCTGTACGCTTCAGTTCATCTATGTATTATTTTGAATTTTACAGTCATACATACATCAAGTTTCTTTTGACAAATTCATCTTGAGCTCTTTGAGGCTGGTTAATAGAGTGAGGGCTTTTTAAGGTTTTTATATTTTACATTGAGTTTATAGTTTAATATTTAGAGATAAAGGATATAAGTTTTACATCCCTTTAAAATCAGTCCCCTTGTTTTATTTGAACAAGGGGACTTGTTTTTTTTAATTGTTTAAATGAATTAAAATGATTTAGTGTGTGGATGTTTTGTCATGTTACAGGAGGATCATTAAAAAAACTCTGATTGGCTGTTCTTCAGGTAGAACACCTGACTCACCTGCTGAGGTGCTCACAGTGTAAACCTGTAGACGTGAACACAGATTACAGTTACAAAAATCATCCTAATAAAGTAAAAAAGGGTTTAGCTTGTGCAGTGTAGACACCCTCCCATCTTTTGTTTCTGTCCTTCTTTCTCTCCTCCTCACACACACACACACACACACACACACACACACACACACACACACACACACACACACACACACACACATACACATCTCATTCAGTCCCGTTCACGTTAAGCAGTTTATTCATCATCTGTTGTGTTTCGTTCACTTGTCATGTGAGGACGATAACTATTCATCATGTGTGTCTGTGTTAAAGACACAAAGAATTGGAAAAGTGAAGGACGACCTTCACACTGAATAAACTGCTCTGAATGGATTCTTCCTGACAGACTCACTTTAGCAGCTGATGTGTGTGTTTGTGTCCCGGCATTGAACTTGTGGCTCCAGCGTCCCTTAAACTCTCCAAGAGGACACTTGTCCTTGTCCCCTCGTCCCCCTGATGTCCCACCTGATGTCCCACCTCTTGGCGTCAGTGTGGGAGGTGGTGGTGGTGCTAACAGGAGGAACTTGAAGCTGTGGAACTGAAGAGGGAGGCATTATCTCCCTCCCCTTGCTCTCCCACCCTGCAGGGAGCGAGGATCACGTAGCTTTGGGTAGCTTTGGCTTCACTTTGCCTCTCTCTCTCTCTCTGTTTACCTTTCGTTGACAACCTCTCTCTGTCCTGCTGGGTGCTGGGTGATGCGTAGACATCGTGGGTACGCTGAGGCCGGATGAGAAAGCCATAATGACCTATGTATCCTGCTTCTATCACGCCTTCTCTGGCGCTCAGAAGGTGAGCTCCTCACGCTCCGCATTAACATTCACTGCAGCAAAACAACAGACTCAGCAGGTTTCCATCAGTCATGACAGGAAGTTTTACTGCTTGATGTCTCTTCAGTTTCTCTTCAGCTATTAACACTTCTCAACTTCACTGTTTTATGATTTCTGCCTATAAATTGTTTTAGTTTGGCTTAAGATGAAATACCTGTAAATACAAAGATTGTTGTATAGAGTATTTGAACTTCAGTGTGTACTGTGTTTGTTATTCCAGTGGTACAGTAGTGTAATGTCCTAGGCAGACCTACTGATGTGGACTACAGCGCTACATGAACCTGTAACTAGATGTATGGCGTGTGACTCCTGAGTTGTGACGGGAGACGCATGGAGCTTTAAAAACCCCACACTGATTGTGGCACATTGAACTAACCATCAGCAGCTGAGCATGTTTTTATCAGTCAGACAAACTTCCATCGAAGGCTTTGCACTTTTTGTGTCTGACATAATGTTTACATTTATTTGTGTTCACTGCCTGAGTGTGATCGCACATGTTAAGACTAAAAACTCTTAATTATCATTAATCATAATAATAATATATTTACATAGAATAAAAACTCAGGTTCAAGTACTAATAAAAACAGCAGACACTCTTTAGTGAAATCGTGTTTCAGTATGCGGCTTTGGTGAATGTTCTCACTCAGCTTTGAGCACAGTGAGTGGATTTGATGTCACCATCTTTTGTCCAATCTGTGAGCGCTCCTCATCACCCTGTTTCCTGATAGGCTGAAACAGCCGCAAATCGTATCTGCAAAGTGCTCGCTGTCAACCAGGAGAACGAGCTGATGATGGAGGACTACGAGAAACTGGCCAGCGAGGTAAGTTTCTGCTCAGTCTGGATCCTTGGTGTTTCATATTTTCAGTCACCAGACTGGGCGTCATCATGTTGTGGAGAAAGTGTCAGAGCTTCATTCTGAGTCTTCTCCTCTCTGCCTCCAGCTGCTGGAGTGGATCCGTCGTACCATCCCCTGGCTGGAGAACCGAACCCAAGAGAAGACCGTAAATGACATGCAGGCCAAACAGGAGGACTTCAGAGACTACCGCTGCGTCCACAAACCACCCAAGGTTCAAAATCACTTGTGCTATATGAGATGAGACTAGATGATCGTCTATGTTCGTCATTGTTTCCTCTTCTGAATCTGTCACTAACACTGAGCGCTGACCTCACTTCCTGTCTTCAGGTCCAAGAGAAATGTCAGCTGGAGATCAGCTTCAACACTCTGCAGACTAAACTGAGACTCAGCAACAGACCTGCCTTCATGCCATCAGAGGGACGCATGGTGTCTGTGAGTATGCAGTCATCATTTATATAACTCATCTGATAGGAAACATATGTAATGTGTTTCCACTGAGTCTGTATCTGGAGACTTTTCAGCGTTATGCTTATTTGTTACAGACGGAAACAAAATTCATAGTCCAAATAAATGGATACACTGATCTGCACTGACAAGGACAACAGAGAGATTTTTCTGTAAAACAAAACTCTTTGGATCGGACACGTGTGCAGCTTGTCTCACCTCGGAGTTTGTGATTTCTGCACTCAATAAGACATGAAACAACACTAAAGAGAACTTTTAGTCAAACCACATGCAGTCGAGTTACATGAAAACACCTGTGTACTCTATGTTAGTCTCCACAGGCATAGAAACAGGTGGCACGGTGTGCTCTGTAGTAAAGGATTAGTTTCAGTAATCTCTGCTGTTTGTTCTCAGGATATTAACGGAGCGTGGCACACCCTGGAAGGAGCGGAAAAGGGCTACGAAGAGTGGATCCTCAGCGAGATCAGACGTCTGGAGAGACTGGAACATCTGGCAGAGAAGTTCCACCAGAAAGCTGCCATCCATGAATCCTGGACCGATGGTGTGTGAAAGTTTTATCACACAACACACACACACACACACACAGACAGACACGTATTCACGCTGCATTTTGAATCAGCTGTCGCACACACTCTGAAAGCAGAAATCTTCTGCAGTTTGAAGTGAATGTTTGTGCTGAGGCTGCCAGGTCAGATCTGCTCAAAGGCTACATGACTGAACCAGTCTCATGTGTATGCAGGTAAGGAGGCCATGCTGACCCAGAAAGACTACGAGACTTCCACCCTGTCAGAAGTCAAGGCGTTGCTACGGAAACACGAGGCCTTTGAGAGCGACCTGGCTGCCCATCAGGACAGAGTGGAGCAGATCGCCGCCATCGCACAGGAACTCAAGTAATTACAGAAAGAATGAGATCAGAAGTCGTGCTCGACAGAGAAAAAACGAGTGACCTGTAAACTTTCTCCTGCTCTGTTTTCCAGCGAGCTGGACTACTACGACTCTGCCAGCGTCAACGCTCGCTGCCAGAAGATCTGTGATCAGTGGGACGTCCTGGGAGCCCTCACCCAGAGCCGCAAGGAGTCACTGGAGGTACGAAGATTGAAAAATGTAGATCACGTGATGCTACGGACCTCAAGGGCCACACGTAACACATGACTTTATGAGATCAGCCAAGTGTTTCTTCACATCGCAGAGATCGTCCTTTAAAGTTCAAAACAAGATGGTGTGTTCAAAGTACGTGATTCTCACTGATGTCTCTTCTCTGTTTTCTCTCCAACAGAGGACAGAGAAGCAGCTGGAGTCGATAGATGAGCTGTACCTGGAGTACGCCAAGAGAGCGGCACCCTTTAACAACTGGATGGAGGGAGCTATGGAGGACCTGCAGGACATGTTCATCGTCCATAATATCGAGGAGATCCAGGTAACTGGAAAGTGGACAGTGTGGCAGCACGGAAATGTGCGACACATGAAACTAAAAATAAAAACAAATGGAGGCTCCTGCCAAAGAAGATTAACTAAAGAACTGTGAGGCACACAGCTCTGAGAGCTGAATCGTGATAGTAAACAGAGTTCTAAACAATAAGACTGATTTCTATTAAACTTTCTGTCTGCTGGATGTTTGTGTTTCCTCTCTCAGGGTCTGATCACAGCCCACGAGCAGTTCAAGTCCACCCTGCCAGAGGCCAACAAGGAGCGAGAGGCCATCCAGGCCATCCAGGCGGAGGTGCAGAAGATCGCCCAGAGCAACGGCATCAAGCTGAGCGGAGCGAACCCGTACACCACCATCACACCTGAGAGCATCGACAGCAAATGGGAAAAGGTGCTTGTTGTAAAATCAATCAATCAATTGTTGTTTAAAATTTCTGACTTGCACTTTTCATCTCTGAGTTCAGCGCAGTAATCAAATAAAGGTCTATTTTTGGTGAAACATGCTGGGGCTGTAAGCAGGACTCCTCGTCCAGTATTGATTTACAGATGACGTAAATTTGGGATGCGCAAATTGGGAAATCCATGAAATTTGTGCCGTGCACGAAAACAGAGGAGATCATTTCTCCATCGTCCAGTTTGGGAATAACTAACAAACATTTAGCCGGTGCGACACGACAGATTAACAGCAGCCTGACATCAGAATACCATCTTATTAACTTATATCAGTAAACAAGGCGGATATGGACTGATACAGATGTTGGGCTGATAGATCGGTGCCTCCCTGATGTGAACACGCTTGTCGTCACTGATCGTACGGAGCAAAATCTGCTGATGTAGCTGCAGTGAGCCAAAGATGGTGTCATCCACATGCTGAGGACCCCGACATGGTGACTGGAGGACAAATGATTTCATGCCTTTCTCCAGCTGTTGGTGCAGCTACAGGTGCTTTCTGTTACAGCTGTGTGTGTTTCTCATGTATTTATGTGTGTGTGTGTGTGTGTGTGTCTGCAGGCGATGGCCATGGTACCTCTGCGTGACACCGCCCTGCAGGATGAGCTTAACAAGCAAAACTCCAACGACACACTGAGAGCCAAGTTCGCCACTCAGGCCAACGCAGTCGGCGCCTACATACAGGCCAAGATGGAGGTAACGGATTAGCCCGTGCAGCTGGTCCAAGTGCTCGCCATTGTGTTGAAGAGCTTGATCTTTGCACAGCTGCGTGTAGTTTGTCACAGTTTTCAGGCCAACATTGTGAAACAGTGAGCTCATAGAGCAAAGAGTCGACGAGGGTCAGGAGACGTGTGATGCAGAGTTACAGTTTGACACAGGTGAAGTTGTTAATGCAGGTTTATTTTTATTAAATCAAGGTTTTATTTCTGATCATTAGTTTTTGTATCGGATCTTTGTCATGCTGCACACACACCACTTCACTCACAGCTATTCATGACAACACAAGCAGACTGAGAGGACTGAGCAGACGAGTTGTACAGGACAAATTAGATTAAAAATCTAATTTCACATGAGACGTTATTGTCAGGCGTCCTCATGAAGAGTTTATTAAACTCAGCTGCTGTAACGGAGCGCTGTCGTCACTGATGTCGTTTTATGTTCAGCTGGTATATAAATATCGATTCATTTGTTAAACGCTGTGTGTTTGTGTCGGCAGGAAATTGGCAGGATATCCATTGAGATGAACGGCACTCTGGAGGACCAGCTGACCAACCTGAAGGAGTACCAGAAGACCATCATGTCTTACATGCCTGAAATTAACAAGCTGGAGGGATCCCACCAGCTTATCCAGGAGGCCCTCATCTTCGACAACCAGTACACTTCCTACACGATGGAGGTAACGCACACATGCACACACACCACATGAATGAATCTGAAGTTGTTTATTTGTGCACATGGAGTTTATCCTCCCCCGTCTCCTTTTCTTCTCCTCCCTCTCATCAGCATCTCCGCGTGGGCTGGGAGCAGCTGCTGACCACCATCGCCAGAACCATCAACGAGGTCGAGAACCAGATCCTGACGCGTGATGCCAAGGGCATCAGCCAGGAGCAGCTCTACGAGTACCGCGCCTCCTTCAACCACTTTGACAAGGTCAGGGGCCCGAGCTCACGAGTCACGGCTGATGTCACTCTGTGTCACAGTGTTAGTGTCAGTGTCTTTGTTTGTTTTGTTTCATTATTTTAACTTCTAAGATTCTGATAATATTTTGATATTCTAATCAGAAGCAGCATTTTGTGATTTCATCTGAAGTTTCTGTATTAAAGTTATAACACGACTGAATGAATGTTTAGACTTTGCAAGGGGGTGAGAGAGGAGCCAAACGTGTGAGTATCCATCCAGATGTTTCACAGCGAGCACATGTGGGGAGCACAGACTGGAGGCTGTGGGTGTTGGCACAGAGGAGAGTATCAGTGAGACAGCCGAGAGAATGATGTGACCCAGTCACAGGTCCAGAACAAAACTGTTGCTAGGTTAGTTAAAGGTTAGTTAGTTTTGAGTTTTTGAAGTGTTTTTGTAGAAGGTGCTTATCCAGAGTCAGAGTCTGACACCACGACGTGTCACCAACTGCCTGTGTGTTGTGGTCGTTGTCAAACCTGATCTCTTCCCTCGTAAGAGTGAGACAGACACCACGATCACTCACCCTGTCACACCACTGTGTGTGTGTGTGTCTGTGTGTGTGTCACTTCTTCATGCTGCTGTCTGACACCGTGGTTCATAAACACTCGTCTGTGTGTGTTCACATCAGTGTGTTCTTTCACGACACAAGAATCTTTGAATCACATCACCATGTTTTGGAATATTAACGTGTGATGGTCGTGTGTTCTGAGGTGGTTTGTTTTTTAAATAACTCTCCGGGTTTGTTGCCTCATGCAGACACACGTGTTGTTTCAGTGTTCAGGTCTTCACACATCCGTCACCTGTTGAGTTTCGTGTGTAAACATTGTCTAAACATCCTTCATTGTCTGTCTGTCCCTCCACCCTCCATGTCCTCACCTTCTCCTTGCATGCTGTGGATCGCATTGGTCACCATCCCTGTGTTGTGATTGGTTCATCCTCATGATGTGGTGCTCTGTCATTGGGTGTTTGGCCGATCTCAGGACCACAGCGGGGCCCTCATGGCCGAGGAGTTCAAGGCCTGTTTGATCAGTCTGGGCTACGATGTGGAGAACGACAAGCAGGTAGGAGCTCCAGGACAGGACGGAGGGACGGAGGGAAGAGGTGGTGTTTGTCAGGCCTGTGAGCAGCAGAGCGGAGCCATGGTCACTGCCAGTCACACTCGGCTCATCAAAATGTTTGAAAACTATTGATTCTACTGATTTCAAATTATCTATTGTTGAACTGTTAATCTCCCAGAAATCTGTCATGGAAACGTCTGCCACTATTTTTCTTTACACATTTGTAATGTTACAAAATGTTACATGTATTATCTAAGGAGGTAATTAAACTTTTCTCGTTCTACGTCTTCAGCGGGTAGTTTAATGTTTTTTGTCTGTAAAGTCACCTCGAAACAGAAAGATAATGCAGCATGAGAACACAAACCACAAAGATGTGAATTATGTATTCGATATGTGACGCAGTCCGTCCTGTTTGTCATAAAAGCTGCTCAGTGATCAGTCAGCGCTCCTGCTCTGAGGCTCCGGCTCAGTCAGGCGTCAGTCCGTCAGCATGGAGGGCAGCGAGGTGTTGCTTCTCTGTTTGTCCACCGGGGGTCTCTGTTGCTTTGTGCTGCTTCAGCTCGACCGGGCTCCCTCTCACTCTCTGGACAGACCCCGCCCCTCGTCTGTCTGTCTGTCTGTCTGTCTGTCTGTCTGTCTGTCTGTCTGGTTTTACTTTGCTCTGAGACTTTCACTGTTAACTGTTTGTGCTTTTTTATCTTCTTTCTCCTCCCTCTCTCTATCTGTATTCCTGTTTATCACTCCTCCACTGTGCTCCTCTCTCCTCCATCTCTATCTTTTTCTCCTCCTCCTTCTCTGATCATACGTATCTATCTGACTCCACCCTCATCCACTCCCCGGCCTTTGCCTTTGCCTTTGCTGTGGCGGCCCACAGAAGCGTTCAGGACAGATGGTCTCAGATGATTTCCGGGCTCTACTCATTTCTACAGGAAACAGCCTGGTACTGCTGCTGGCATGAAGCTGTCTCAGGGTGTCTGCAGGTCCAACAATGTCCTAATTAAGATTAGTGTGACAAACAAAAGTTTTTGTAATTTCATCTCATTTCGGTGCATAAATCTGACTGGACGCCTGCAGACGCCCTGCGCTCTCCCCGCTCGTCTTAATTTGTCACATCTGTGTCGCTGCCCTGTGTGTGTGTGTGTGTGTGTGTCTGTGTGTGTCTGTGTGTGTTTGTGTGTGTGTGTGTGTGAGAGGCTGCTGACCAAAGGAAACGCCATTCTTCATGTTTATTTCTTGTTTGTCCTTCGTGCCCTCATCTGTCTGTTTCCCATTAATATTAACCAGTGATCCTGTTGTGTTTATATATGCGTGTGTGAAATAAACCATCAGGTCTGTATCATGGAGGTCCTGATGGTTTACACACTTCCGTCGTGTTCTGTCTGCGTCTGTGTGTCTGAGGACTAAGTGTGTCTCTTCTGGGTTAACCTGTGGACTTTTGGTTGCCAGGGCGACTCCGAGTTTGCTCGCATCATGGGCATCGTTGACCCCAATGGCAGCGGCGCCGTCACCTTCCAGGCCTTTATTGACTTCATGTCCAGGGAAACGACCGACACGGACACAGCAGACCAGGTCATCGCCTCCTTCAAGATCCTGGCCGCTGATAAGGTGAGTGTGTGTGATTCATTGTGTGTGTGTGTTTTCCTGGGACGTTCATCATGGACATCACTCACTGTATCTCCTCTCCGTTTCCATCAGAACTACATCACGGCCGAGGAGCTGAGGAGGGAGCTCCCTCCGGACCAGGCAGAGTACTGCATTGCCCGCATGGCGCCCTACACGGGGCCGGATGGCGTCCCCGGAGCCCTCGACTACATGTCCTTCTCCACCGCCCTGTACGGAGAGAGCGACCTGTAGAGGAGGCAAGAGGAAGAGGAGGGCTGGACAGACAAGGGAGGGAGAGGAGGAAGAGAGGAGGGAGGGAGAGAGTTCTTCTGTCAGGAGGCGAGCGTTTGGAAGAGTGAGCGGTGTTTGAGGTGCCCCTGCGTGTGCCGGTTTAGAAGTGATCATAAATGTTTCAGCCTGAGCTCGTTGATTGAACTGTAGTTAGCTTTGGCCTCAGCTCCGTTAACAGGTCGAGGGTCCGTTTGTCGTAAAGTTTATATGAACAGGCATATCCAGGGGCAGCTGCTCTGTAGTGTGGGTCCTTAGCTTCACCCTCTCTGCCTTTGTGGGATCAAACAGGGGAGGGGCGGGTTAGGACTGGGGGGGGGGGGGACACAAGCTAATCTGATACTTATGCTAATTTTTGTTTATTTTATTATAATTTTTTCTTCTTGCCAGTAGGTTCAGGGCATGAGGGCGGGGCGGGCGGGGCGGTGTGGGGTTTGACGTGGCAACTGGCGAGGTTTGTGTATTAGATCCTAGAGAGATATATGCTGCGAGGTCAGGAGGGCGGAGGGGGGAGGGGGGTGTCGACCAACCAGAGATAAAATGACATATTTACCCATAATTCTCATGTTGCTGGATAAGGTGACCTGTCTAACCTCAGCTCTTTTCCTCCTCCTGTCTTCGTTTATTTCTTTGTTTGTTTATTTTCTGGAGCAGACGGCGGGTGTCAGGGTGGGGTCGGGTGGGGACGATGGGAGGGGCGGGACTCAGCGCTGTACATACTTATTTTTTCAGTGCGAAGGACGACACACAGTCCCAGCTGTCGAGAATAATCGATCACAGGCGAGACATTTATTTAAAAAAATCAACAAAATGACACAAACAGAAATTCGAAGCAGTTTGACCAGCGGGAAGGTTTCGAGCTTCTTTTCAGGATTTTCTTTTCTTTTGCAATTTAAAAAAAACAACAAAAAAAAACAAGCTGGTAGCCGTGAAGTCGATGTTTGTGTACCTAAAGGCCTTCTTCTGTATAAATCCCACGATGGCCAACACCATAATCATCCACTAATATTTGCTTCTGTGAAACTATTCTCCTCCTGGGCTCGTTTGGCATCCGGTGCTTATTTAAATACAAACGAAACATTTATACGATAGAGAGACTGTAGTAGTAAAAGTTAGAACAGTTTTATATACAGAAAGCACGTACACACACACACACACACACAGAAATATATACGTCATGTCATGTTAAGCAGGCATTTTGATTGGTTGAATGAAGGTTCTTGCACTTCCTGGCTTTTCAGGGTTACCGTGGTAACGTGCAGTGGACAGATCAGATGTGATTTTTGGATGAAATGAAATAAATAAATGTGCCTGTTGGTGGCTGCAGTCCTGTCCCCCTCCATCTCCATCTCCATCTCTCTTTCTCTCTCTCTCACTTTGTCCCTACCTCACTCTCCCACCTCCTCCCCCTTCTCTCCCTCACCCCTCCGCCCCCTCCCCATTTGTCTCTGAAGAAAAGGGAAATGACATTTTACTGCAGAGAACGAGCAGAGTTTGATCAGAGAGGGGGGATGTCATGTAAACATTCCATTATGTGCAAATAAAATCTTTTAAAAAGGAAATTGTTATGTAAAAAAAAAAAAGAAAAAGAAAAAAACTATGCAATCATAACGTGTTCAATATCTGCGTTCTGGGGAAAGTCGTGGTCATCAATCAGGCCCCTTAGTGAGAGAGCTCCCCGTCTAAATTTAATGATTTCTCCAGTTTGTCGGCTGTTAGAGGGGGAGACGGGGGAGACGGGGGAGACGGGGAGGGACAGACAGGGAAAGAACTGAGAAGAAGAGACTCGGACCAAAAGCTTGTTTCTTTCTTTCTTTCTTTTTTTCTTTCTCTTTTTTTTCCCTGCAAGCTCGGAGAGAAAAGAAATGAACTCTGGAATTGTGATTTTCCTTTTTTTGTACTCTTTAATATCAAACCTTATCTGCTGTACTGGAAACTGCAACGCCTTCTGTCTCTAATGATAAGTGAGTTTCACAAAGCACACATAAAAGTTTCCTTACAAAATACTCTGCGTGTCACCATGTCTTTATTTCTGCTGTGTCTGTCTGTGAGTCATCAAACTGTCAATAATATAATATCAGCATTGGTTCCATGATCCCATAACAGGATGTTTAAAAGTCAGCCTGTGGTGTTTTTGATCACTAAAACATGAGAACATGCAATACACCATGAGAAGGTTCATGTGCACCAGCATGCACAGTAAAGAGATGATGGTGGAAACATTGTGAGGAGTCTCAGTGTGTCGTCAAAGGAAGAGAGCAGCAAGTAAAAAAAAACTGCGGGATTTAAAATATTCATGAAATCAGTTTGATGAATGGAAATGTGTTGAACACAGTTATTAGACTAAATAACTCCCATAACTGACCGCACTACACCACACTACACCTACATTACACACACACCAATTCATCTGCACATCACTGCTCTCTACTGTTCCTATTGCACATAGTGAGATTTTTCTGTTTATATATTATATAATGTTAATTTGTATTATACGGGTCATGTACATAGTTGTAAATATAGTAACATAGTGGTGTATATCTTTTTTCTAGTTTATTTATTTTTCTAGTTTTGCTATTTCTATCTTACATTTTATTTCTTCTTCTTTTCTATCTTATTTTCTTTTTATCCTTTTGAGTGTTTTTTTGCACAGTCGCGACAGTCACCTTCATTTCACTGCCACTGTACCTGTACTTTTAGGCATGTGACAAATAAAAACTTGAATCTTGAATCTAAACACTTAGTGTTACTGTGTTAAGACGTTTTGAACTTGAGAAGATTCTCCTTGAACTGACTGAATTATGATTTACACTAAAATATAAAGGAGGTTAGAAACTTTACAGTGACACAGCCAATGAGAGTGTAATTATGAAAGTTCAATTTTAAGTCCTCAAATAAAAACTTGTATCCACAGACAACACAAGACTTTGTGTTTGTACTGAAGCCTTCAGAGGGGACGTGGACTCCATCAGTGTGATGCTCCATCAGTGTGATGCTCCATCAGTGTGATGCTCCATCAGTGTGATGCTCCATCAGTCACACCTGTCCAGGTGCAGTGTGCTGCTGTGCTGTGAGCAGTAGTCCTGCTGGAGTCACGCTGCGGGTTTCAGCAGAGCGGAAATGGGCAGTACCTAAAGGGGGAGAGGGTCTGATCCGCGCGGGCAGCACCGACACACCGACCGCTTTTACGCGCGAACTTGGAGCAGCTCGAGGGCAGCAAACAACATGAGGAGCAGCTCGGTGACATCCACGTGATCCGGTCTGCATTCAGACCTCTGGTTCCTCGTCGTCAGTGAAGAGCAGACCGGCCGTGGCCGCCTCGCGCGCACTGCGCCGCTTTGAACCCTCGGATCCACACGGAGCGCGAGGCGTGGGGCGCGCGGACACTCAGGGATGATGCTCGCGCTCACCTTTACCTGCCGCGCGCTGCTCGTCGTCCTGCTCTCAGAGTCGGTTCAGACCGACAGAACGGCGGTAAGACCCGAACCGAACCGAACTTTATGATGTGCGAACTGTCTTATCAATGAACGTATTAATACTCATAACTACAGGATAGTAGTTTAGTTCAACTCTGATCTGCATTTATTAATTTGTGCGTAAAGACTCAGCACGTTCATGGAGGACACACACGCACACGCACACACACACACACACCTCACTGCCTCAGCACCATGAGAAGGTTTGGAACAATGTGAGACTTTGACAGTTATGGTCAGTTACAAAGGAATGAGACAGAAGAGTCTGTACGTGGTTTGAAGAGTGACATCAACCCCACTCACCCTGCAGATCCACACTAACATCTTCAGAGTGTTTGAGGTCACGGTCACACACAGCTGCAGCTGCAGCTCAGATAAACTGTGTAATCAAAGCTTCAGTCAGAGTGAAGAAAAGAAGAAGAGCTGACATGATTTCTGTTTTTTCTGGCAGCTTCAGAGCCCGTATTGATTTTCAGGATGAAGAGATTAATCTTCATGTTTGATTTAGAAGTGTGTGTGTGTGTGTGTGTGTGTGTGTGTGTGTGTGTGTGTGTGTGTGTGTGTGTGTGTGTGTGTGTGTGTGTGTGTGTGAGCTCCCTGGAGGACGGCAGGGTAACACCAGCCAGCAAGACCAAACCATAAACCCACACACACTCCTGCCAGGCAAATATTTAACCTGCTACTCAGGGGAAACAGACAGGTGTGTGTGTGTGTGTGTGTGTGTGTGTGTGTGTGTGTGTGTGTGTGTGTGTGTGTGTGTGTGTGTGTGTGTGTGTGTGTGTGTGTGTGTGAGAGAGAGAGCCTCAGTTAGCCTGTAATACATTTTAACAGTATGCTGCACTCTGTGTGAGTACATGGAAATATGATGAAATGTATGAGACGCTCTGATCTCCAGTAGAAGATAAAACAAGTGTATTGATTGTAAAAGAAATGGATGTACAGAAATATTAATGCTCAGCTCAGATACTTCTGTTGGTGCACGTCTATGCAGTGCACTGTTTTTACTGTGCGGAGTATTGAACTCACAGATCACAGCATTGTTATGCACTTTACTGCCAACCGGGAATTCAACAACAGGCCTGTTAGTCATTCTGTGTTAAAGGATGAACTTGGTTTTACATTAGTGTAAATGATTTGAAGCTCATTAGAGGCTTTTACATCAGTGATTCTGTCTGGGTTTGTTTTCCTTTCACTGAGACAGAAATGTGATTTGAAGCCACTTTCCGTCAGTAATCCGTCAGATTAAGCATCCTGATACTTTAAGTTCCTGGTCAGGTCTTGTCGTGTCTTCATGCAGTTGTGAGCAGAGCATTTGGGGAAAATGTTCCTTAATGGTGCATTTAAGTGTTTCTGGGAAGCTCTGACAGCTCAGAGTCAAGCTTCCTCTTTTTAAACCGGAGCCTCCATTAGTGCGACGACAGCACGCACCCATGGTTAAGGTTTGAGAGGTTTAGGCACATAAACAACCTGGTTATGGTTAGGGAGAGATCATGGTCATGGTTTACAAACCAATGTTGACAGCTGGTGGGAAACAGGATGCAAACCGCGGCCTTCCACATGTTTCTCATGTCCTGAGTGTTTTTGTAGAGCTACTGTACGTCAACATCACGTTCTTCTCATTTTACTCCTGCAAAGTCACAATTTGCACACGTAAACACGTTCACTGTCATAGTGTCATAGTCTGTGCACGCTGACTTTACTACTGTACTTACTGTAAATGAATTCAACTCAGAGAACTGAGCGCGTGCTTTGGAAATGCTCAGCAGTTAATGTAAATTTGTCATCTGTGGTTAAAGTCTGCTGCTCTCAGGTGCACAGAGTGTGTGCAGCACACACACTCTGTGCACCTGCAGGGAAGCTCTTCATCAGGAGACTAAATGTGTGTATCATCAGTGATAAGATATATTATTATACAAAGCATGTGCAATATTTTATATATATATACCTCTCACTTCACCTCCTCACCTGTCACTGCCAAAAAAGGCAAAAAAGGCCCCAAAATAACAAAAAGACAGATTATTTTTTTGATTCTGTCAGTTTGTTGCTGCTCTGCTCTGTAAAGCACTTTGTAAAACTCTGTTTTTAAAGGCGCTATGTAAATAAAGTTATTATTATTATTATTAATGTCAGAGAGAGAGAGAGCAGCGTACAGCAGCACGGCAGTGTGTTCATGTCCCGGCTCCCCGCTGGGTGTCAGCATCACGTTCAGCAGCACCAGCAGCATCACAGCGACCCGTCTCCAGGCCAAACATGGTGTCTCATGGAGATGAGTCTTTATGTTTTCATGCAGGAGCCCGTCGGCGTATCGGGAATGTGAAGCCGCAGGAGACAGTGGCGACTTGTTCTCACTTTTTCTGCCGCTCGCTCACTTCCTGTCTCCTCCCTCTCGCTCGGCTCTTTTATTGGTCCATGTGGTAATTGTTTTAACACTGAGGATATTGTAGTTGCTGTAGTTCTGCTTGACAGACAGGAAATCCAATCTGCCCAACACTTTGCAGCTGGGCTGTGCCTCCACTACTCCTCCCTTCATCCCTTCATTCTGCTAACCTCCATCCACTCAACCTTTTTATTCCTCTCTCTTCTCTGCATGCCTTTCCTAATTCCACTAATCACATTTCTTCTCTTCAATTTGTTCTGACCTTTGTTCAAAACCTGATTTATCCATCTATTCCTCTATTGCATTGCATATTGCATTCCTCCTTCGGTTCACCATCCTTTCTTTATTCTTAGCGCTCTCTCGCAAAGTTTTTATGGAGTCCTGAACTCAAACTGTACGCTCACCAGACACAGCTACTTCATTCTGCAGGGTGGTGATCTTTGATATTTTTTTTAAAATGAGACTACACACTTTCTTTTCGAAAAATGCTCCTCAGTTTGTCAAACGTTTATCATGCGGCCATGTGAGAGATTGTCATGGGCGACTGCTACGGGCGGCTGTAGCTCAGTCCATAGGGACTTGGCTTGGGAACCGGAGGGTGGCCGGTTCAAGTCCCACATGGACCAGGTAGCTTTAGAGGTGCCAGTTCACCTCCTGGGCACTGCCGAGGTTCTCTTGAGCAAGGCACCGACCCCCCCCAACTGCTCACTGGGCGCTGGTCAGGCCGGCTGCCCATCACTCCACCATCTCTCTCCACATTTGCATGTCTATGCCGTGTACTGTATGTGTCCGGATTAAAAATGCATGTAAAATAGAGTGAACAGACAATTTCCCCACTGTGGGATTAATAAAGTATATCTTCTTCTTCTTCGTTTAGACAGGAGGAAACCTACATTCAGATATTACCAGTCTGTCGTCTGTGTGCTGAGGTGTGTGCGGTTCTAACGGATTTGAGCTTAAATGGTTTTGTTCTGTTTGTTTTCAGATTTCAGTAAAACATCCACGCCTTCATCATCGTCGTCCTCCCTCCATCACCTCCTTCATGTCACAACATCTCTCCAGACAGGCAAACCTTACGTAGGCTGGTGACAGCTTTGGCCAAAGAACATTTCAGGTTGTCAGACAAGTGTAGAAGATTTATTTTGACTCTTCTGATTATTGATGTAAAATGTCATGTCAGGAAACATCATGAGTAGGATCATGAAGTTGACTTCCATCAGGACACGTCAGACTCCATGTTGTGCGATAAATTATGCTAAAAGTTAAAGCAGAGAGTGATTAGCATTTTTGCTTAATAAAAACTTTATTGATAATTTTATTTTTTCGTCGATCAAAGATTTAATGAATTTATTGAAACTAGTTTCATTAACACAGTTTACATTTCAGATGAGATCTCTGCAGTCAACACATACGTTAATGTCTCGACATTTACAGCACAGAGGCTCATTCAGCTTTAAATTAAGTCAACACTGTTAAACACACCATAGCAAATTTACTCGTGAGCTCAGTGTGTGTGTGTGTGTGTGTGTGTTAGTGTGTGTGTGTGCTGTGAGAGAGTGGAGACTGATGGACAAAGAGGCACTGATGAAGAGGAAGGTGGGGTTAGTGCGTGTACGTGTGTGTGTGTGTGTGTGTGTGTGTGTGTGTGTGTGTGTGTGTGTGTGTGTGTGTGTGTGTGTGTGTGTGTGTGTGTGTGTGTGTGTGTGTGTGTGAGAGCTGCCTCGCGTGTTTCGGGTGTTTTCAGTGAGTCCATGTGGCAGTGTGACGAATCTCGTGTGTATTTTGGAGACGTGTGAAGTTGTGCGCGAACCTGAGCCGAGCGTGTTGTCAGGTCCTGACTGTGACGAGCATGTGGGAGTAATTTAGATCATCACGCTCGCCAGACTCTGCTCGTCTGAAGCCTCAGACACAAACCTGCAGTATACAGTGTGCAGCATTTCAAACATTCATAAAGAATATGAAGAGAAGGCCAGACAGTACATGCTAAATGACAAAGTTTGAGATTGACAGTCTGTATTTCGTTCACAGATTAAATGATGCTGTGACATAATAAAGGTCACAATCATTTGTGGACTTATTGTTGCTCGTGGTCTGTAGTGTGTTTGTTTGGCAGCTGTGCTGGGACAGCAAAGGCTGGTATTAATCCCCTGAACTGTTTTCATCCTCACTCGAGACCATCTCAGGCCATCAGAGTGATCATAGAAGTAATTTACTGAAGTTCATCAGCTCATAAAAGAGGAAATAGCAGCGTACAGTCTGAAAAGCTGCTGGCTAAGTATCGGGTAAATAAACCTCTTGGAAAGGAAACATGTTTCCACTGGCTGAGTTATTCCAAAATATTTTGCTGTCAGTGACTCGTTTTACGTTTGTGTAAAAGCTCCAATTTGGGTTTGAAAAAAAAGTCTTCCTGTCAGGCACAAAGCCAGACGCCCTCCTTCCTCCTCCTCCTCCTCCTCCTCCTCCTCCTCCTCTCATGGTGCCGGACAGGGATGGAGACACAGCGTTGTTCTGCAGGGGAGATGCCGCCATCCTCCCCTCACTTAGTAAAGTTTATTCACTCATTAATTAGATAATTAGGAGCTCTCATGGGAGGACCTCAGACTACTCACACATTTCCTGCCTGCACTCACTGAGATTTTTGCATGCTTCAGGTGTGTCCACTGTGTCGACTCGTTCATTCTGCCTCTGACATGCAAGCAGCCAGTTTATCCCCATCAGGCTACAAAGCACATCCACACTCAGCTGTCATAAAACACTCGAACGTTTTGACTGATACACTTTCTGTTTGTAGCGCTGTGTGGAAGCACAGGAGGGTGAGACGTGGATGACAGACATTTTGGTGTTTCCATTAGCTGGTTGGAGGTTTATTCCAGAATGTATGTTTGTGTGTCTGCAGCCTTTCCTCATCACAGAGAACATGTGGCCTCGTGGTTGCGTCCTGGACTGCCAGAGGGGGCGCCACAGAGCCGTGTGCGGGAGCAACGGCAGGCTGTATAAATCACTGTGTGCCTTCCAGAGGGCCCAATGCATCAACACACAGCTCCGCCTCGCTCCACGGGCACACTGCTCAGGTACAGATACATCATCACAACCTGCACAACGTAAAACTACATGCATGCAAACATAGACACAACATGAAGGACACTGCGTTTATACAGAGGATGAGAAAATAAAAACGTGACACTTAAAGTGTAACTACACCAGAAAACGTTTCGTGCTCAGCCCACACCTGCAGCTTCACAATGAATGCACTGTAGCACAACGCTACATCACCACTCATGTGTAGGTGCAAGCACAAATACATGATTACTGTTGTTAACCTTTATACGAACAAGGAGGAACACTGAGAGAACGCTCTGTGCTGCAAGGACACTGATTACAGATCACAGTAAATACACGAACAAAGCAAATCATTAAACTCTGCAGCAAACAACAATAAAACACAACAAACAGACCAAGGACACCGACACGCTGCTCCACATCAGCTGAAGAAGAAATCAGCAGTTTTCATCGTATCTCAGTGTCAACGTTCAGGTTCAGATTACTCTTTTAAAAGAAGTATTTGATTTAGTTTCTAGTTTACAAAGTTTTCCCTCATTTTATTTTATTATAATCTCGTTTCTGATGAAACCGACCCACTGAGAAACAACAACATCTTCTTCTCACTGTGGGGAACTCAGCAGAGTGTCCATGTCTGTTTACAGTGAACAGTAATCACTCTTTCCACACATGTGGATCATAATGTCTTCATTTCCCCTTTTCATTTTAGATCCTAGTCAGTCCAAATGCCAGCTGGCCCGGACTCAAGCCCTGGAGGCCAGCACTCACAACAGTGGCCATGTTCATCCAGCTGCTGCCGTCTTTGTGCCAGAGTGCCATCCGGACGGTCACTTCCTGCCAGTGCAGTGCCACAATCAGACCGGATACTGCTGGTGCTCCACGGCCGACGGCAAACCTGTCAGCGGTACCTCAGTCCTCCACGTGACCCCCAACTGCACAGGTCAGATATACTTTATTCAGAGTTATATAACAAATAAAAGGATAAACACCATTCTTCATAATAATAAATGTCACAATAAAATAGACTTTAGGAGTTATTTGACATTAGTTTGGGATTGTTTGAGGGACGAGTCTCCTGTGTGATGATAATTAAAGTGTTTACCGTTTAGTGATCTGCTACCTTCAATTATCTTTGAGAGGCATTTCTGTTCAGTCTCCTGCTGCTGTTCAAGGAGATGTGAGATAATTAAGTTACATAAATGAAATCTGTGTGAAGCTTTGTGTGTTTTCCACAGATCACATCAACAAGTTGGCTCAGATCACTGATGCAGATTCAGCTCCAGTCCAAGGTGAGAAAGATGTTTGACTCCATATTCCACATGTCTATACTGAATATATGCGTGTGCTGTACGTTCCCTGAGAAGATGGATTTTCCTGGCTGACGCTGGTTGTTTCTCTGCCAGTCACACCTGCCGGAACTTGAACATTCACAGACCGTGCCACGTGCCAAGACTCCTAAAATGTCTCCCCGTTCGTCTCATTTCGTCTCCGCTTGATTCTTCACATGCTCTCCACCTCAGTCAAAACTGTTTCCTTCCTTCCTTCTTCTCGTTTCCTGTCACTCTCTCTGTCACAGATGACACTGGTGAAGCAGGGCCGACACCGGACCCCAGGACACCTGCAGGTGACAAACTGAACCTTCTGCTGAACAGTTACCATGACTCAGATTTAAAAGATACTGTATCAACACTTTCTACACTGTAATGTCATCATCCAAACTATTCCACACACATAATACTATTGATTTAATAATGCAGGATGTAATAAAGCATTTGTCCGTTTGTCTCCATTAAGACTGACTTACACAGAAAACAAACTCAACAGCCAGAACAAATACTTTCCAAGCCAGAGTCGACATCCAGATCCACATTCGTCTGCCTCGTTCCGTTCACTTTCCTTTAAATATACAACTTTAATGTTCCTTAAGGGGGTTTTAAAGCAGCTGTTATTAATATTTTATAATATGTATGGAGACTTCGTCAGATATTTCACTTAAGAGGTGGTAGAGGGTAAAAACAGAGCTAAAGAGTGAAACCATGACTCCAAATGAATGATGCTGCTGTAAATGTGTAAATTAGCTGACAGGTTCTCCGTCAATGAATTGTTTCTGGTGCCCCCAGGTGGCCAAAACAAATCAGCCTCTGCAGCTTTAAGATGAGTTCACTGTGTTTTATTCAAAATGCATCTGTCAGTTCAAATCACAGCCTTTTTGTTTCAGCCACAGTTTGACCCAAGATTTGATTCATTTTCTATCTGTCTTGTCCTGTTGGTTTGTTTTGGTGCGAGTCGTGAACACTTTGCTGACGTTATATCACAGTCACATTGTTTGACAGTTACATTGTTTGACCATTGACCATTGTTTGTTACATTGTCTTGTCTAGAGCTGACAGCTCCTCCGTTCTGGGTGACCATCCTGATGAACTCTGACCCCAAAGGAATCCGCTCAGTCAGACGTCCCACTGGTAAGAGTGTGAGAGGGCGGACTGAACTGAACGGACAGATGTTTCAGAAATCAAATTTAACAAGAATTTATTTGAAGTTATGATTAAAAAAATAAGTTAAAGTAATTACGTGAATATACTGTAATAATGTGGTGTGTGTGTGTGTGTGTGTGTACAGACAGTCCTCAGACGTGTGAGCGTGATCGAGCGTCGCTGCTCTCTCAGATGCGTTCAGCGCGGCAGGAAGAGCGTTTCATCCCAGAATGCACTGCAGACGGCCGCTACAGCCCCGTGCAGTGTCACGCTGCCACAGGTTACTGCTGGTGTGTGAGGGTGGAGAGCGGCCGGCCGCTGCCAGGCACCTCTGAAAGGTGATCAATGAATCCGTCCATTTCATAGCTTCACTCCTGTCCTCCCCTCCCCTCATTGGACATGACTGGTTTGTATAGGCGCCGATATAATTACACACTGACGCTCAGAAGCAATTCATCTTCATCATCCAATTTTACACCAATTACTGTCTCTGTTCCCCCGCTGTGTTTCCCCTAAAGAAAACACACAGAACAAATCAGAGGAAACTGCAGTTGGACTCTTCGTCTGTTCTCAGGGAATTTTATTGGCGCTGTCTGTTGATGGTTTTCTTTGACTGGTGTGCAGGGAAACTGCCCGAGGCCCCATAACGTCCTTTATTTTCCTACTGCAAAGCCGAGTGTACCTATTTATCTCTGGCTGCAGTTAATTAAAGAGCATTCACCTTCATCAGGATATTTACCAGAGAGCAGAACTCACGATAAACAATAAAATATGTTTATGTCAGTGAAGTATTACATGAACAATAGAGTGAAAAGCATTCTGCAGTTCTTTTCTCGTTCTAACACATAAATGTTAACTGACAGTTTAGCTACTTCTTCTGTCACTTTGCAGGTATCACATCCCAGACTGCACTGGGGCAGAGGAGGCGCCGGCAGACAGGAGGTACAAGGACAAACCTCTGCCAGGTAAATGTGAGAGGAAAAAGGTGATGCAAACAGAAAACCAGAGGCAGGTCAGGATCCTCATCAGAGGAGACAGGTGTCGTGTTTGAAGGGTTACGGTGTCCTCGTCTCTCCTCTGTCCCTCAGGCTGTCCCGGAGCTCAGAAGAAGCAGTTCCTGCAGAGTCTGGTCAGAGCTCTGCAGCTGGAAGCAGAGCATGCTGGAAGTCTGAGTCCCTCCCAGTGAGTTCATCCTCTATCTACTGTACATCACAGCTGGTGTAGTGCTTAAAGATCTGTGAAACCATCAGAACTCGCTCCCTGTTCACTAATAGTGGGTTAAACAGTGGGTTTTTATAAGGAGCATGCAGTGAGCGAGAACATCGTTCTGGACCACAGTTTGTCTTTAATTAAGGACTCTTCGTCCTCAGTGAAGAAAGCAAACTCCCTCATGGTTACATGTGATAATTGCACTGCGTCGTGCTGTGATTATAAAATAAAATGGAGTTCAGGTTTACTCAGCAAAATGAATAGATAAGTAAAATAATGAGCATCTGTTGAGTATCTAAAGTTCAGCATTAAAGGCACCTTAAAGGGAATTAAACATGTTCATTAGTAAACTATATGTTATGTATGTTTAAGGCTGCATGCATCTTCAGTCTCATCAAACATTTCCAGAGTCATTAGGCGCCTTTCTATTCTAATGAATGAACTGGATTTCGAAACAAAATGTGAATGAATGTTCGTGTCCATCCACGACTGTTCTGTGAACATTAGGAGTTGGTTCTCGAGATGAGCTTTAGGTAACAGCTTCAGTACAAACAGTCCAGCTCATCAGAACTTTACTCCAGAGTGCTCCAAAAAGCACGAGTCAGATGATCCTAATTTCCTTCTTGGACGTGAACCTGCCACATGTTGGATGCATACGTTTCATCTGCACAGCTCTGAGGCTGCTCAGGCTGCCAAATGAAAACCAATTTCACACTCGAGTGAACAACACTGACCTGATCAAGTATCTGATTAACTGGAAACTGTTGGAAGAACGGACCAGAACAAGTCCATCTGTTCCTCTCTGTCTGCGTCTCTTCATCAATCCATGCTTCAGTCTTTTCTCTCCGTTTCACAAACGTCTTTTTAGACTCACCCTCTTCTCATTCTCACCAATCTGTGGCTCCACCTGTTTTGTTCTGATACAGAAAATCGAAGCTGAAACTCAGGAGCCATCTGCTAGTTATGTGCTCGTGAAATTTGACATTCATCGAGTTCTGCAGGAATACTGTAAATAGAAGTACAGAGTTATATCTGGTCTGCGTGTGAACACGTGGGAACACTTTGTCAAGAGCCACAGAAATCTGATTACAGGTGTGTGAGGAGCCCCCTCAAGACTTTCATTACAGAAGTTACCACAAGGAATCAAACTCTCTGTAGTAAACATTTATTATTTTGCTGTGACTCTCGTATCATAAACGTGATTCTATAATTTTCCATGGTTGGATAAAAATGTCAATGCCCATATGCAGTATGTGATACTTGTATCTGATTTTCAGTGGACTGCTCCTTTAACTGGTGTCACTCTAATGTCTTGGTTTTGTCTCTTTCCAGCAGACCCTCAAACACACCTCCTCCCTCCAGCTCTCCATCTACATCTGTCAACACTCCGACCTCCTCCTCTTCGATCCTGGACGCTGTCTCTCCAGCTGCTCCAGAGGCTGCAGAGTCCTCCAGGCCAGAGCTGGTACTGCGGTGGCACTTCAGTCAGCTGGACGTTGACTCCAGCGGGGTGCTGAGTGAACGCGAGGCCCGACCTCTTCGTCAGTTTCTGCGACGGAGGCTGAAGCCACGACGGTGTGCTAAGAAGTTCGCTCAGTACTGCGACAGGGACGGAGACCGAGGCCTGACGCTGGAGGAGCTCAGGGTCTGCCTGGGCCTCTAAGGTGGATCACAGCCAGGTGAGCGTGACGTGTAATCGGAAAGCAGACAAGTCATAGCTGCACATCTTTAACCAAACACTAACTCTTGTAATCCAAATCTAACCTGAGCCTCGACACAGCACAGTACAGGGTGAGAGAGAAGAGAGAGAACAGGTGCAGCAGCTGCAGCTCAGTGTGAAGAAAACTCATTTGTAATGTTTAAATCAGCCACAACGAAAAAGTCCCTGAACATCCTGAGCGGATTATTTCAAACTCTGGTCCATTCTTCTGTTCTGACAGCATTCTCTGCTTCGAGCCGTGTAAATCTGTTGCTGATCGTTTTAAGTGGTTCAATTTGTAATCAATTAAATTTAATTAAAAAGCCTTTCGTTTTAGTGCAGCCTGTTCTTTTGTTTCTATCATCTCACTAATGCCGATTAGATGATTAGATGATTAACCCTTTGCAGAGAACAACGTTCAGGTGGAGATGAAGCTGCAGAGAATCATGCGGTTCCCCACGGTTTTATAGATCTTCATAGTTTCAGCTCTCTGTTCATCTGTCCGGCCTCACTCATTATCTGCTCAGCAGCAAACAGCTGAACATAAAGAGACAGATATTTCTCTCAGGAGGTGGAGGAGACCAAAAACAGAACCAAAAGAGGGTGAACATCAGACAAACACAGCTCTGAATGAGTGATCATGGTGCTGTGCGGCTGTTGGATCATTCGTTTTGATGCATATATATGTCAGAGAGTCCATTTACATAATAACTCATTAATATAGTATCACCAAGTCTGTTCTCCAGTAACTCTTCATTACCTTCTGTGTCTAATTATGATTCAGAGTTCAGTACTTTGTGTCTCTTATTTCAAATCTTACCAGACAACAGTGTATCATATTTCATAATGCGATCATAAATCACACACACACAGACACACACACACAGTGTTACCGTGGCTCCTCATTGGTTCTCACTGGTCCTGAGATAAAAGCGTCTTTTTCTCCTGCAGGTTGTTGCTCCTGTCGATCCCAGGAGAGCCGAGCGTTTCAGGCCGGCTGCCAGACGAATTACACCCACCGATGTCTGAGTGTTTATGTACCTTCTGTAAAATCAAAACAAACGTGGGCAGCGGTAAAATGGCCCGCTTGTCAGCGAGCCATCAGTCACAGCTCGGCCGTGACACCAGCTCACTAATCAGGCGGCCGCAGACGGCCGTGACAGCTCGGGGAGTGTGTGCGTTTATGTGTGTGCTCCATGACTTCCAGCAACAGGCGAGCCGGGTGTTATTACGAGTGTGTGCGGGTCACTAGCTCACTATTCAACCTGGACAAAGAGTCTTTTTCCACATGAATATTTATGGCATTTCTGTTGACATGTACAAAACAAAATATCTGGTTTACACAGAGAGCTTATAGTGTCTTACTATACAGATCTCATTGACCTGCATGGAAAGACAGAATACAGTGTGCTGTGTGGCACAGAGGAGACATGAAGGGAGGATGACAGAAAGCAGGAGCACGCTCAATGAAAGACTCAAACATTCACATCTGAGTTTCCAAGACTGCAGGCCACGCTAATTAAAATGCAAATATCATTTTGAAATTAAAAACATGTTTGTCATACAAGACGTTTTTCACTCAGACTGACTCAGTTTCAGCTAAATTAATTGAAAAATAATGAAATACTTTATAGTATATTCTGTAAAAACTATAACTTAATATTTAAACTAACGTGTTTTGTTGTTCAGTGGAGAAGCTGAGTAGATACACTGTATGTACATATATTTTAATATGTTTAATATATTATTATATAGACGCTGTTAGTCACATATGGAAACTAATCTACACAAAAATATTGTTTTTGTAACAAACGCTGTATTGTACGTTACATTGGAATCATTCAAAGTTAAAAAAACATGATGTTTACTTCAGTGGACAGATCAATCATTGTAATAAAATCAACATAACAACTGTTTTGACTTTCTGGCCTATGTCAGCCATCTGAAGAAGTCTCAGTTGCACTTACAGCAGCTTGCCAGTTGGTGGCAGTGTATGCGATCACATGTGGTGACTGATGTGCAGCTACACCATGAAACCTAGTGCACATGCAAGAAACAGTCTGGAGGAGCTGAGCACTGTAACATGTTTTCAGACTTCAGACTGACACTGAAGGACACTGATGATGAAAAATGTCCTCTGGGACATTATTCTGGAGGAGACAGCTGTTTTCAGGTATTCTGTCCATAAAGGTGTCTCAGTAAACTGACCTCAGGTTCAGACTGTGTTTGTCAGAACAAAAATGAACGTATGAGCCGTTATTATCCAGGATGGTTTGTCTGTTCATATGCAAGCTGCTGTCTGTCTTTAAGTTTGTTTGCATTCTAAGGACAGACCTGAAAGTGAAAGCCACAGATACATCATTTAAATGTGAATTATTGGTGCTAGCAGCAGACTGTGTGCATCTTACAGTACTGATGAACGACAGTCAGCTTTGCTTTCTCATCACAGAGGTTAAATTGAGTTCAGTGCAAGGTGAGCAGAGGAGCAGGATGAGACGGAGTCAGTGGGAGGATTTGCAGAGATAGATCCGTTCAGACATGCAGGAATTTGAAAGTGGCTGATAGAGAGGAAGAGGATCGAGGAGCAGCTGATAATTCAGAGATTAAGGCAAAGAGAAAGAAAGAAGCCGCCTCCTCAGAGAGGCTGAGCACCCGGAGGGATGCTGAAGAGGATTTGCTGAGCTGGTCTGATCTAGGACTGTAGATTTATTTGTCCTCCCTGTTGGTTTTAATGTGTTTTCTTTCTCTCTCTCAATCACAGAACAACGAGACAAATCACCTGGATCCAAACACCTCTCCCACCACTCCACTGTCACCTTCAAGGTTCTATTTATTCACCTCACAGAATCATGGAAATGTCATTGCTCACATCCTTTTTCATCCGACACTGATTAGAAGAAACATGAATACCATCTATTGTCCTGGCTGTGGTCACGGCTCGGCGCCCGGCTCTCAGGATGCATTATTTATCCTCTTCTCATCTGTTTGCCTCCGTCCTCACGCCCACAGGCTGCAGCAGTTCAACAGGACAGACAGAAAACACAGCGTAGGATGTTAAATGGTTTTATTAATGTTTTAATAATAATTTACTCCAAATCAATAAACTTCTGGCTCACCATCATCATATCCTCTCTTTAATGTGCAGGTCTGCCTCTGAACCTTTCCTTTCCTTGTTTGTACAGACGAGTGACAAATTAAAGGAAGAACCAACATGAAGTTTCTTTGTAAAGCCGCTGGAACAGTGTGTGCCTCGACACTGAGTCTTTCCACTCTCACTTGATGTTTTAAAGTATGCACTCGCCCACCTGTTGAGAATATGATGAGGATGCCTCATCTGACATTAACACATCTCTGTAGAGCAGAGTCACATGTGCATCCATCTTTACATCGTCTCTGTGATTATGGATGGACAGTCTGATCACGTCCTGCACATTCACAGTCACAGTGATGCTCGTGCATGTCTCACTAATGCTCGAGCATCACGCAGATCTGAATGCTGGTGTCACTTTAGTAACTCTTCCTATTAAAACCAGTCGGACAGTCTTTGTGACTGAAGCTCCTCTCATACGCCCAAACATTTCACTTTATGTTTTGCTCTTGGTCCTGCTCAGCATTTATCCAGGCAGCCACAGAGCACAGACGGGACGTTCATTCGTCCATTGCAGTGAATTCATCATGTGTTTCCTTTAATTTGTCACCCGTGCTTTGATTCCTGCTTCCTGTCTTTCCTCTTTCTCAGGGTTCCTCCTTTCTCCTTGGTCCTTTCTTTCTTTCCTTTAATTCCCAGCTCCTTCTCTAGGTTAATTCCTCACTTCCTTTGTTCGATCAGTCCTTCACTCTGCAAACATCCTCACCTCCTTCCCTCCGGCCTCCTTTTCTTCTTCTTTTCCTCTCTGCCTTCTTTGCTTCCTCATATTTTAGATTCATATTGACAATATATTGATGTAACATATTTTGATACAAGTTTTTATTTACTTCATATGTTTTATATGTTATATTTTAGACGATATATCAGTCTGCAGAACTTTATAAGACACTAAATTGTTGAAGTATCTTGTTTGTGAATGTGATTTCAATAAACTGACGTCGTCGTCTCCTTTTCATTCATGTGAACACGCCGGTAATATTCAGCGGATGTGCATGAAGTCGCCTCATCATTGTTTTGGTCTCACAGGGAGGCTGCTGGTTGCCACAGCAACAGCTGCCCTGCTCGTCGCCTCACAATAAACAAATGAGCTGATCAACAGGAAACAGGAGCAGCACGTCTCATAACAGTCAAACAAACATTATTTCCCAGGGTGCATTCGCTCCTGTCCAAGTTCATCACTGCGGCTGAAAGTGATTGGATTGGACGTTAACAAGACTTACAGTCATGTGACCTCTCTTCTTCTGTGGTGTCCAGACTGAGTCTGAAGGGCTGACAGCAGACTGTGATCTCCTCTAATGGGCTGCTGGTGTTTGTGTGTTTACTGTCACAGGCTCTAATGATACTGTCTTCTGTCACAAAGCTACAACAACACCCCGAGGACAGGCGGTGGCACAAATACACTTCATCTGTTTTGTCACAGTAACGTCCGTCTGCTGGCCTGTCCCTGCAGGCAGCCTGCAGAGGTCACACCGGCAGCATCAGCATTTTCAGCAGCTCCACTGTCTGTCACATTATGCAAAGAATCAAAGTTTCAGTCAGACTTTGTGCAGATTCATGTTTCCTTTAAAAAAATAAATCAGTGCATGACAGTGTTTGCAGATATCCTGTGTTTGATTTAAGGACTGAATCAGTCTTGTAGCTTTTACAGTGATTGACAGCTTGTTCAAGTGGTGAAATCAGTTTAATGTTGGGGAGCATAAGTGATGATTTTAGACTGACAGTTACCTCGCCCATTCAGAACACCCTACTCAGTATTTACAGATGAATGAAGCTCATAGCTCAGCAGGCTCTGGTTATGAACGCTGATCTGAAGCTGTGCTGACACAGAGACCTAAATTATGTGACTGAATTAATGATGAAACATGACAGTATTATCTCTTAATTAGCCCAAATCATCTGATCAGATTGTCTTCATGTGTTGGAATGATACAATATTAGAGATCTCCCGCTTACCTGCCTGGTTCACTAATCAAACACAGCCGTATAAAAGACTCTTCACCTGCTCGTTCCATCATTGTGGTGATAACAAGGCCGGCTCTGTTCCTCTTTTGTCAGATTTGACCTCTGGACTAAATCTGATCCTCCTCATCAGCCACGCTGCAAACTCGTCAGCTTTAAATGACTCAGTCTGCAGGTTTGTGTTTGAATTTTTGATTCTGTATTCTTCAGCCGAACATTTACAACACCTGCCAACATTCACACACACACACTCACACCAAGCCTGCCATGCAAGGTGCTATACTTTATGCACCTCGTGGTGTTAATAATAAACTTTAAAAAAAACATGTTTAGATGGCTGATGGCCTAATAAAGGTAATTTAGCTGCAGTCTCTGTGCTGTAGTTTGTTCGATAACCAGACTGGAGCTTTTCTGAAATGAAATATAATTGTTGATTTGATGTATCAGTAATTTATTAAGAACAGGAGGGAAGGTGGGAGAAAAAGCTCTGTGCTTGTTCAGCTCTGGGTAATGTGGATTAGGTTTCATGGGAAAGGGTTTTAGTATTGAAATCTCGAGCGCTGTGTGGACTAAGTCTGAAGTAAGCAAGGACTTTCTATTGTTCCCAGAGAGAGGCTGGAGGCTGAATTCAAGCCGCTCGGTTAGGTTGACGTCACAAACACGTACAAGACTAAATCCTACAAATAACAAACACAGACTGCATCTTCTGACATCTTATGAAAGGATAACACAGATGGACAGTGTTTGTATTTCTTATTCTCACATTTATTTTGTCACCCCTTGGAGGTGCATGGCTCTCGATGCACAAACTGAGAGCTGAGGTTAATTCCTCATTTCCAAATGTGAATCCACCAAGAGCTGACCACACCCTGCCCTCTCCCCTGCTCACAGCTCCATCCTGGGGGCTGGTGGAGAGGAGGTGATACCAGCAGATGGCGCTCTGGCTCTAAGGCAGCAGTGAGAGCAGCACCACCAGCAGGTGGGGGGAGCTCCTGCAGTGACACACACACACACACTGTAACACTCCCAAGACGACACACCCTGATAAAACCAGCCTCAGCAGAGCAGCAGGGAAACACGGCATGCTGATGATGGATTTAAGGAAAACACAAGTATAGATTTTATAATAACACGACGGCTCGTGATGGGATTAAAGCCCCGAGCGTGAGGCTCTGATATGATTGTGAAAATGATATGATGTTGATATGAATTATAGATGAGCTGCAGCATTTAAATGTATAGGTCTGTGATGGTTACTGTGGGTGGATGTTGCTGAGTGTGTGTGTGTGTTTGGATGTTTTTGTGTGTGTGTGTGTGTGTGTGTGTATGTGTGTGTGTTTGTGTCTTTGTGGCTAACAAAGAAATGGCCTGCAGGTCACACGCAGGCATCAATCTGTCAGGGAGTTAAGATCAGGAACACACGCACATGCATACAATTACACACACACACACACAAACACTGAACAATAGCTGCCCAGTACATTTGTATGCTGGGATTAATCTATAATTCATCCAGTAAAATCCATACCTGCCTTCTCCTCTTCTGTTCACAAGGCCACAGAGCGATGCCGTCAAGATGGAAACAGTCTAATGTTTCTAATAAAAAACACGCTGACTGAAGCAGCACATACAATTGCTAATTTGGAGAAAACACACACACACACACACACACACACACACACACACACACACACACACACACACACACACACAGAGGTGTAACCACTTCTCCTCGTCAGAGTTGCAGAGAGGCTGAAACCAATCCCAGCTGACATTGGGGACAAGTCGGCCCTGGAAATCGTTTGTTTATCACAGAGACAAACAACCACTCGTGTTCACATTCACACCTACGGCCAATTTAGAGTCACTAATTAACCTGCGAGTCTCTGGACTGTGGGAGGAAGCCTCTGTATCTCATACATGCAAACAGAAGAGAAGTATTCACGGTACAGTAGCTGGAGTGAATGTGATGAAACTGATGCAGCCAGTGTGTAGCCTTAAACAGAAAACAGCTGAGTTGGATGTTCTGACATCCCTTTAGCATCACACAAATATGAGAAACTGTTTCATAATTACTACAAGGATGTAATTATTTGTTTATTGTGGCTACAAAAAGTCACAGTTGTCATAAAGACTCAGAGTTTCTACCTTCATCAGGGCGGTGAGGTGCTGTCATGAGTGATACGTCTATCAAGCACAAACTTCACTTATGAATCATTCCAAAGCAATATTATAACATTATTTAGATTTACTGCGTAAAGTCCAAATACTGATGCAACAAAATACAGTTTGTGTTCTTTTGATTGGTGGAAAATGTCAACAAAATAAAATTTACAGGTGTCATTGCGTCTCCACTGCAGTGAAACGATGCTGTAAATAAAAGTGCGCTGGTCAAACGGTTTGGCTCAGTTAACTGCTACAGTAATATACTGGCAACCTCCCAGTGCTGAGAAAAGGAGTCAGCAGGAGTTTGTATTCAGCATAAGTAAGAAAATCAATGAGAGAGCTGGAGGAGCACGAGGTGCAGGAGCGTCCTGAGGAAAGATATGCTCATAGCTGGAGGAATAATTGGCTACCTCTATTACCTCAACGTGCTACTGTGTACTCTGACCTTGGGAACGGTTCCCTCGAGAAGTATTACGGCACTCGTGTGAAACAGAGTCTAGTAAGAAGTCAGCAGAGGTGTGTTTTATGTCTGGTAAGCAGAAGGTTGCATTAAAGGTTCAGGATCAGCTCCATACTTACAGCTCCACTTCTCTTCATCTACGCCCGCTCATGATCACAAACTAAGAATTATGAGCCTTTTAGTCCTTTTTCCCCTCCCATTAACCACATTAATAAATATTGTTAAATGTATTTTCAGTGCTAATGCACCAGTACTGCCTCTTTGATCACATTCATGATGGTTAAAGGTCCTGTGTGTAAGATTTAGGAGGATTAATTTGAAGATTTTCACCCAGGATTTAGAGTGCATCATAGCACAGAGACCGCACTAGTCAAAGTTACAAATGACCTCCTAATGGCATCAGACAAAGGACTCATCTCTGTACTTTGACACCACTGACCATCAAATTCTTTTACAGAGACTGGAACATCAAACTGGCATCAGAGGAACCGCCCTAAGCTGGTTTAAGTCGTATTTCTTAGATCGATCTCAGTTTGTTCACGTCAATGATGAATCCTCCATGCAGACCAAAGCTTGTCATGGAGTCCCACAAGGTTCCGTACTAGGACCACTTCTATTCAATTTATATATGCTTCCTTTAGGGAACATTATTAGGAATTACTCCATTAATTTTACACCCAATTATATTTATCGATCAAGCCTGATGAAACCAATCAGTTAACTAAACTCCAAGCATGCCTTAAGGATATAAAGATTTGGATGGCCAGACAAAACTGTAGCTTTTGTAATTGGACCCAAAGAAACTTTCTAGAGACTTAGTCACTTTAGACGGGATTACCCTGGCCTCCAGCTCTACCATAAAGAATCTTAGAGTTGGGTTTTTCCTCACTCGGGTCTAAGGACACTACATAACTATGTTTCCATTAGTGTATAATCACCTGAGAATACAGACTGTTATGTTTCTGTTACCTTTTTAAACTACAGGTGCAGCAGTCCTCACCTGATGTGTCTCTGGGAGACTCTCCTCATATTTGTAGTCATTGTTTCTGCACCTGGGAGAAGTTTGCTTTCAGGGCTATTTTCCAGAAAGCCACGGTGCGTGTCTAAAAATAAAGAGGCAATATCAGCTGAACATTGCACACACTTTCCCTTTGTATACGGTGCTTGCTACTATTCATAGTACACTGCATGACTTCTGAAAGGCATTGTCACACTGAGCAGTTTGTACAAACAATGTGAGTTTTTGCAAGTTTCTCCTTCATGCTTGGAAGCAGAGGGTGAGGTGAGGGGGATTCAGTTGCAGTCTGCAACTTCACCCCTAGTTGCCACTGAATCATACACACTGGACCTTTAAACTGAATCAATTATCCGGTTCATTACTTTTACTGAAATACACAGAATTACATCATGACACAGGAGTCAGCAGAAAAACCAAAAATTAAAATGTTTTACCCCCCATGAGAACACTTCACCTGCTCTTAGAATTTTATCTTTTAGCACACGCTTCCTGTTTGCACCTGGCTCTGGCCTGATACCAACATTTGCATCTATAGGACGAGCACAGAGCGATGCAGAGCGTGCCCCACAGCACTGGTAGAACTGATGTGAACCCAGCACAGATGGTTGGAGCCAGAGGCAGGACTTGTACCTTCATCTGTCACTGATGAGCTTCACTTAATTAATCCAGAAACGTAATGATGTAACTAAACTTTGATGCCATTAAACTGCCGAGCAAACTAAATCAATTTAATATTTAGAGCCATTTGGTAAGACTGTGTGCTCATGTCTCAGTCGCTTCTTAAAGAGACGAGTATTAACTACGTTAAGTCAAAGAGATCGTTCATGACCAGGTCCAAAGGCAGTGAAGAGCAAACTGAATGTTTAAGAGTGAAAACAGACAGGAAGTGCTCATGTCCAACGTAGAAATAGTGTGTTTCTTCAAGGCCCATCGACATCCATCTCAAATTACAGAACTGATTAACTTCCTAATTTGTTTTTCCTGCTGTCAATCAATCACCATTATAAATAAGCTTTCATTAATCCTTGGAGACAAGTCTGAAACATTAAACTTATTCAAATTCCAGGCAGCTACAGGTTCATAGTTGTTAAAGTGTCAGTGAGGTGCTGCAGATTCAGACTGCCGCTGTCCTCTGACGTATATGTCCATAAAAATTCTTTATTTTAGAAACAGGGTGGTTGCATAAGGAATCAATGAAAGATGTGAGTGGATGCAAACAGTCACGAATCAGGCAGCAAAAACTCTGTGCGTGTTAAAAATCCTAAAATTGAGTTTGTTTATCCTGAGGCTGTTTGACTCCACTTTATGAATTAATGGAACTTTGACTAGCTGGATGTTGGTATCTCAAAACTTTTCAGTAACTTCAGCCCTGAAACTGACTTCTGTTTAAGAATCATCCATTGTTGCTGATTTTATTTGACATTGAGTGTAAATATCACTTTCTGACTGATAAAAATCAGACGGACCTGTGGCATACAGGATTGTATCATCGGCATATAAATGAATGAATGCGCTATTAGTGTAACAGCATGAGGGATATCATTAAAAAATATGGAGGGACCTATTATTGAGCCCTGGGGAACACCTGAAGAGGACGAGGGAGATGGAGGTCTAAATTTAGAGACTGGAAACACCAATACTATGCAGTCTACAGAATGGATATAAATATTTCAGTATACAGTGCAGATGTTATGTCATTTAGAGCTTTCAAAGTGCACTGCAGCACATCAGTGTCCTGGATGAAAAGCCGACTGTACATGGACAAAATATTATGCTCCACGAGAAAGTGAGTTAGTTGCTTTTAAACAAGTTTCTCTACAAGCTTAGATAAGGAAGGTAAAAGTCAGCATGGTCCCACACTTTAAGAAAATGGATCAAACCAACCATCTGACCCAGCTGCTTTTTGGGGTCCAGTCATTTCAGATCAGAGCAATTCCATTAACACCTCTCTTTTGGGAAAGTGTTGGAGGGAAAATGTGTGAGCAGCCGAGTGTAAACAAGATGAAGATAACAGATAAAAGTCTATCTGAGCGGATGAGGTGGGTTAGCGTGTGAGCAGTTCTTCTTGAATCAACTTAAAACAGGTGAAACAGAGACGTGCCTGGACTTTATGATTATGATTAACAGACAACAGCCAAACAATTCCTGACGGACACGAAAACATTTGCATTGACTGACAAAGACAAGCCTGAAGATCTATTTTCTAACCTTCTGACTGTGTTAACACAAACCCTTTATGCTCCTTTTTATTTTTCTCACTGCTCAACTGAAATTCAACCTCGTAAATTAACTTCAGCCGACAGAACAGAAAAGTTTCACAACATAAACTTTGTCTAGCAACTGCAGTCTACAGTAGAAAAACATGGGGACCTGCTTTAATGTTCATGTCATCTTAGATCCTGATCTTTGGACTTCTTCACTGCTCAGAGATAATGTGAGTCAGATAAGGACTCTCATTGAACTCACTGGAGCGGAGTGATGCTCCTGAATTAAACGCTGAAGATGTGTTTTCTTCCACTCCTCCATCAGTGCTTCAGGTGACAGACATGATAGGATCAATGAAAGTGTGTGTGCGTGTAATTAAATCTCTCTGATTCTGGATAATGACATGCTAATTGGAGGTAGAAAGCTCAGTGACACCGACGGAGGTGGAGAAGTCGGTCACATCCTTTCTTCTGAATCTCATCAAACCGATCTTTAAAAGACAGCAGCTCATTGTGACGTCAGACCTCCTGAATGAACAACCTGTCCTCTCAAATGTGGGTGATATTTGTTGTGTCTAATAGATGAGCCGATGGAAATGTGAGGACTCATTTAAAGCATTAGCTATTTTATCTATGAGCAGCAGCTATAAGCTGCCAATGACGCCACAGTCTGTTACACGCTTTGCTCGACAGCACCTCATGGTATTTTCCAGCAGTTTTTCAGACTTCCTCTGCTTTGGATCTTCTAAAAAGAGACAAGATATGGAGCCGCCAAGGCTCCAGCCAATAATCAGCCTCTCAAAAGGATCAAATTCATGTTCAAGATGAACATTATTGCACATTAATTGCTGAGAGAGTCTCTCAAATCACTCAGAAAGTATTATAGTCCTGGAGCCTCATGCCCTCATGCCTCAGGACTATAATACTTTTTCTTCATGTGGCCCCCGGCATGAAAAGTTGGACACTCCTGGTCTAGTACAGCGCTGTCCATCTCACTCCACGTTTATCTCACAGTGACTCCAGAATACCTGAGCTCAGCTGTTTGCAGTGCACTCTGTAATGACTGGCTCACTCACAGCTGTGTGGTTCAGTGCTATTCCTGCAGGTGTAAGGAGCCGACGTTATAACCTGACACTTTACACTGTTCTTCTGCTCATTACTCTCACCTGACCAACATCTCTGTGCTTTTCGCTTTGGGACGTCTTCATTACAGAGTATATAATCACGATGTGCTGTGAATCTTCTGCTGCCAGCTGCTGCAGACTTTCTTGGTTCAGCTCTGCTGCTTTGTGATGAGCATGAATTTTTTTTTTTATCTTTTATGGCTCTGCACATTTACAGAGCTGTGCATTTGTGATACACTTCCTAATAGAAGAGCACATAGATGTTATGTTATAGTTGATATAAGAACATTATTTTACACAGTACTTTATTATTGTTTGTAGCAACCAACTCAAGGTTAAGTATAAATCTTACATTTTATTGTGAAGGACAATCTTTATGGTGGGTAAAGAGAAAAAAGAAAAGAAAGCGGAACTGAAGTGCAGGTGTGGTTTTGGCTCTAAAGTTAAATACTCATCCTGAGCTAAAGAGGGTTTGTGATTTACTGTATTACATGGATACATTCGTGGATTTCTTGAGTAAACCAAAACAAAAGTATAGTTAGATAAACTAACATGAGAATAGCTAAACCTGATACATTCTTTGTATGTTATGGCACTTAAAAGAAAGTGTTAAACTAACAAATGGGAATTGAAATTGAGACATGTTTACAGTAGGGGATGTTCATTGTTTATTGATATTGTTGTTGTTGTTGTTGTAATAAAGAGACAGATTTTGTGAGGAAAAGATGGTGGTCCGCTCTTTCGCTCACTGACGGTTTATTTCTGTTTTCCAGAGAGAGAGTTGAGAGCGGTGAACCAGCCAAACTTCATTTGTTACTTCAGTTTTACACTTTTAAACTTGTAACACATTCATATGCTCTGGTGTTAGTCAAATACTTCATGTGCAGTTAAGATCATTTCCTGCGTTCTGCCATGTGCTCTGTGTCCAAAGTGATTTTAAATTCTTTTCTTTTTATTAGTATCAACATGCCTGTTTCTTCTTTTTAGATCAGGATATGATTCCTATCTAACTACATATTAATCTGAGGTTTACTGTCTGAGCTGCTTCTTGTAGGATGCTTGTTGCATAGATTTAAGCTGCTGCATCACAGTGGCTCTGTCGTTTCACTTTTTAAGCAGGGAGAAATGACTTTGTCTCGGGGGATTCCCTCAAACAGCAGAGCCATTTCCTACAAATCTAACCCTAACCTATAAATAGTCCGTTTCTTAATCTCTCTGAAATAAACAGTGTGTTAGAGGCAGTGTGTGAAAGTGTGATGTATTTACAAAAGGAAAAGATGAATACGCAGGCTGGATGAAAACTGAGCACGAGCCAAACGTCTGCTGAGCGTCACAGGAACAAGATTCCCCTTTGACGTTTACAAAACCAAGTTAATATATTCAGTCCATAGGTTCACAGGATAAAATGATTTGTTATTGAAACACATGTTTTTCCATTTTGGACTTTTTGTCAGCACTGTCCACACAAACTGCTTCCACCAGAGTTGAGATATAAAGCATAGCTCAGATTTACGTCATTGTACTCTGCGGTTGCATTTAAATGAGTTTATACTGGTTGATAATGATGTGACAGAGTCCTGCACAGTATGAGGACTGACAGCTCCTCACTGTGGTCGTACACTGCCCCTTCCCTGTGTACAGTCTGTCCTGTTGGTGCATTATGAATTACACTGCAGTTTGTTTGCAGATAGCATCCTTTTCCACATCCTTCATCTCATCCTGAGGCCGGCAGCAGGAGCTGGATATACGAACAGTTCCTTTCTGAAGTCTTGGAGTTTATTTCAGGTAGCCGTCCTCTCACCACCAGTCGCATGTTTGTCAGTGTCTCCTCTGTTCTTTAGGCATCTTTAGCCAGCTGGTTTGCAGCTGACGGGCGTTAATGTGAAAATATGAATTCGTGTTTGTCTCTCTGTGTCTCAGCTCCTCGTGTCTCTCAGTGTTAGCGGCGTGCCAATGCAGGCTTAAAGACTGACTGATGACACTCATATAAACACACACACACGTATTGTCGTCACTTCTCACCGTACTGGCTCATTGCCTCCTCTCGCTGTCGACTCACTTTCTTTCCACACTGTCTTTCTCCTTTCAGGGCCTTGTTATGGTATTTTTCACCCTCTCTGCAGTTTCTTTAAATAATTTTTTTCTCTGAGGGTTTTTCCAATTTTCACCTCCTTTGACATCTCTCTGCCTCAGCCTCAACATCTCTCATCTCGTATGCTCTCTGTCTCATCATCATCTCGAGCCCCCCCCCCTTCCTCCCTCATTTTCCGTCCATCACTGTCTCAGATTCCACAGTCTTTTCTCTTTCCTCACTTGACTTCTCACCTTTCTCCTTCTCTCCTCAGCCTGCTCATCTTAAATCCTAAGACATGCTCCTGACATACAGTGTGTCTGCCTGACCTGAGCTGAGTCATAACAACTTTTTGGAAACCCAAGACTCAAACTCAAAATCATTAAACCATTTCTCTGTGAGACCATCATTTCTCACACATGTTTTTACTCTCGTGCCTGAAATAGAAAAATTTATGGCAAATTTGTCAACTGGTCAGAACACAGTGAAACTCTGCAGAAAATCTGTATTTTATACTCAGTAAATCATTCGAACTGGCATGCAGTGCAGAGGTACCTGACCTCATTTAAAGCAGGTTTGGAAATAGATTTGTTTGTACTGTTGCCTCACTGGTCCTCATGGGTTTGAATCTGCTTGTTGAATTAGGCCTTTCACATGCATGTGAGGTGAACTAGAGGGTTTGAATTGGTGGGACAGTTGGTGTGAATCTGAGTGTGAACGTGGAAACCTGTCCAGGCACTGTGTGTTTTAACAGGCTCCACTCCCCGCATGACCCGGCACAGAGAGCCTGAAAACGCATGGAGGACTCAAATAAACGACGCTTTGACTCAGTCTGCTGCTCCGGACTTTTAAAAGAAGAGGCTGAACATTTGTTGCCGTTAAACAGAAAGTTGTGCTGCTGGCTGTCGGCTCATGACCTTCTGTTGTAGTTGTAACGTTCTTTTGAAATTTCCTCTTGTTGCTATGAGAATGCACAGAAACTCTCTTCAGCTTTAACATGTTTTAAATGTTAGCACATCTTGTACCTGCAGAGTCACATTTATAATCTCTGTTGCTTCGTGCTCTCCGTCTCCAAACATGTTGGAGTCGTTTTGTGCCATGAAGTAAAAAACTCAGATGGCACACAAATGAAAATGCAGCATTCAGCCATGATAGTTAAACGTAATAGAATTTGTACTTTGACTCATCTAATTTCCATCTTTCACTCTTTTGCGTGTCTTACATTTGAGCTGTGAGCCTCCAGTCAAGCGGATACGAGGACTTCGGTGCAGATCGCTGCAGGTCAGCCAACATGCCCGGAGCTCAGCTGGGAAAAAAAACTTTCAGATTTCCTGCTGATGATGCAGTGAAGGCCAGCCCGTCCACAGCGAGCTCTGTCTGTGTGCTCTCCTCATGCAGCCACGGCAGGAGGGTCAATCAACCGACCTCCAACAGGACTGAGTAACGATTCCTCCCTCTTTAACTTCCACTTCTCTGCTCTTTCTCCCTGCTCTATATATTTAAGCTGGAGGTCTGAATCTCTCTGCCTGTCTTCATTTATTCATAGTTATCTGTCTCTACCTCTCTGGGTCCTTTTCTCTCACCTTCTCGTTCCTTCCTCCAGTTGTGCTTTCTCAGGCAGATCTCCAGTCAGCCGTGACCCGCCCATCACAAGACGCTCGCTGGCAAAGCCATTTATTACACTGTAATTTGTTTTCCCAGAGTGGTGTGTGCGACAGAGAAAGAGACAACCAAAGGAGAAAACGAGGCAGACACACTGAGATGGACGAGGAAATGGCCTCGCAGCATCTCGAGTCTGATTTAATTTGTATTTAATGCACCATGCAGAGCTTTTTGTTGGTTGGGGTGAGGCTGAAGATGAGGATGTAGTTAGTTGAACCTTCCACTGCTGTGAGAGAGCTGCCACCATCTGTCGCTGGAGAAAGGTTCAACATGTTTCTGTCCCTCAGAATATTCAGCAAATTGTTTCATGACTCCCAGAAATATCAGCCAGCTGTCCGATGAGCTCTGAGACACAAAAACTCAAATGAAATAAATTCATCAGGGATGTTATGGTAAGAAAATGTGGTAAATATGTGTTTTACTGTAAACTTTCTTTACAAGCTGTTAAACAATTCAGTGTCAAATGTTTGAAGAGAAACAGACCTGGGATTAGATTTAGACTTGACCTCAGATTTAAAGGTCCAGTGTGTCACATTTAGGAAGCTCTATTTACAGAATATGGCAGGAAGTGCACCATGTTGAACCACCATGACATAACTGGCTCCGCACCATAGCTTCTCCTAAATGCTTAATACATGCATAAAATGCAGAAAAAATCTGTAAACTTAAAATTCACTTCAAACTGACGACACCTGCCATCGATTTCCCCAACTAAGTTATTCATGTGACATCACATCCTGTTTTTAATTATGAACACCTTCTGCCTGGTAATTACTTCCTCACACCTCTAATTAATAATTCCTGTCACCATACAAAGTTCATTCAGTCTGCAGAGGAAATGCATCTCAAACATCAGCACACCGGCATAACCATCACAACAATGACTCATGTTCTGGACTGAAGTTAGAGATAACTTCGACATAAAATAAATACTTTTACTTTCTGCAGAAGTCAAGACATCGTCTGCTATGTTTGCTTTGTTTGTCAGGTTTTATAATTATAATTAACAGAACTAAAATGTGTTGAGACAGTGGATTGTTTTTCTCTCTTCGCTTCTGTCAGTTTTCTTTCAGCCTGTAGCGAGGAGTCATTACTGAGTGTGAGGTGAAAACAGACATTTAATTAAAAAAAATAACAATCCTGCTTGACTTAACCACAGTGTCATTTTCCTCCAGGACTTTGATGATGATGCTTCTGTTTAAAATGCTACCAGCAGAATATGAGACGCAGATCTTCAGGTGTCTTCAGGACGAACGCCTCTCTGAATCTGCGATCTCTGTGACAGCTGAAGTTTTTTCACCTCTATCAAACATGATACAGTTCAATCACAGCTTGGTGTCCTGCAGCTACAAACATGCTGCTGACGTTCAGCGTGTACAGTACAAGCAGCATTTTTAACATTACGCACCGTTAAATCGATGAAGACAAGGACAGGCAGCTCTGCCCGGCTGTTTTCTTCTGAATGGTAACATTATGTTTGGACAAATTAAAAATCCTCATTAACACCAAGCAGCCGTACAGTAGCATGTAAAATTCATCTGAAGCGATCCAGGATCATTTACACAGAGATTAGTGTCTTCATAAACAGTTCATCAGCAGCTCAGGATGATTTATGCTGCTCACACACAAACAGGTGCAGAATATTTCACACGCTTTATGAAACACAAACACATTATTTGATATTCAACATGAAAATTATTTGAAAAGTTTCCAGACAGTGTGAACGCATTTTCTCTGCACCCGTAATTTAACCCATGGCATGACAGAACTCCTCGTCGAGTGTTTCAGGTATTGAGACATGAACACGAGTCTGTGACGTTCTCGCTGCTGTCTCACAAACAAAGAGTGAGAACGTTAAAGCGACATTAAAACAACTGTTTTCATCGTTAAATAAAGTGTCTCTGGTTTTCCCTCTGACGTCCTCCGGCTGCTCCGCCTCAACTCTCTGTGATTTACAGAGTTTATGATGGACAGTGAAGTAAACTGCTGACAGCTGTAGCTGCTGTTAGCTCATGTTAGCTCAGTCTGTTAGCTGCTGTTAGCTCATGTTAGCTCAGTCTGTTTGCCAGGCTGTTAGTGTTTGTACGACAGACATTTTGGACCACCGGGAAGAAGAAGAGGAGGTTTACGGGCCCGGGCTCAGGGCGATGCTTTACATTCTTTAATCATCAGCAGTCCAGTAAACTGTATGAAAGCACGTAAACCTGCAGACAGGAGTGGATGTGACGTGACAGCTCAGGTGAGGTGACAGGTCAGAGAAAACATCTTTCACTTCTCTGTTTTTCTTTGAGTCGCCTGAAGCAGCAGAGATTTTTTTCACAGACAAACACATATACACACATGCTTGACACACACCTCCATGAAATATGATCCAGTTTCAACCAAATCAGTGAAAGAGTTGTTGGTGTGTGTGACCATGAGGAGAGCTTGTGGCAGGTAACTGTGAGCTCGACACACGTGGAGCTCACAGGTGTTCTGATAAAACTCCGCCTGAGGACTGTGCGTCTGTTCACTCTGTGCTTCATCTGTCTGACCTTCGTACTTTTGTTGCAGAGCAATTCCTCTTTCCTCATTCTTCTCTGTTTGTGATGGCGACTTCATGTAACCTGAGCAGGAGGATCATTCCCCTCAGTACCTCTGTGAGTATTCAGGGATGTTAAATAGCGTGTCATTGTGTCATGAAGGTCAGGTGACTCTGGCACTCTCTGCACATCAGCAGCAGAGATGATGCGTTCAAAGACGCTTTTTCAGACGTTTTGTCGTCATGTTTTTCATACACGCTCGTCTCACGTGTTATGACCCAGGGTCATAATTTAGTGTGTTATTTTTGTGTCATTGTTCCTCCCTGCCTAAGGGTGGTGCTACCACCTTAGGGTCTCTCCCTCTCTCCAGGTGCTGCCTGCCGATTGGTTAATGGACTGGTGGATCAGCTATAAATGGCCGCTGGAGACATTTGTTCTCTTCTCTTGACATTACTCTCACCTGTACACGGCTGTATGGTCTTGTGTGAAATGGTCTGCTTTAGCTCAGCAGTCCGGGTAGTTGTAGGGGTGAGTAGCTCTTTTGGTTTATCTCCTGTTTATTTCTTAGGGAGGCAGGTTAGCAACCTGGAATTAGTTTTCCTTGTTTTGGATGGGTAAGTTGGTTTTTGTTCAGATTGTTTTGTTTGTTGTTTTGGGCCGTGCTCACCCTGAAGCTTAGAACTACCACTTTTGAATAAATGATCTTTGGTTTGACTGCAGCGTCTTGGTAGTGGGGAAAGAGGGGAGCGTCCTTTTCTTGTGTTCGGTTCCCCTAGGCTGGACGTAACACACGGATCTCCCTGAGACATTCACAGAGATGACAAATGATTTCCAGACAAATCGATCCATTTTTAATTTAAATCCAATTAAGAGGTCCACAGTTCAAATAAATTGAATATAAAATTGAAATCGTTATCTTCCTCCACAGCCTGACAGTTACAGAAATCTCATATTGAACCTGATGGGAACATTCGTCTTTGCTTAAAGGTTTGTTTGTCTCGCCTGTGCGTGTCCATGTCGAGACTGTTTGTTTCCTGTTTATGTACAGTTTGTTTCAGTATTTTTTTTTTAATAAACTTGTGTGTGCTGTAAATATTTCATCTGTTCGTCAGTGTTAAGGTCAGGTGTGCTGCTGGGCGTGGCCTAATGATCTATCAGCACACCTGAAACTAATCACCTCATCACTGTGAAATCTGAAAACAGCTTCCTGTTTTATTTTGTAGTTGTCCCCTCTTTGTGTCTGTAGCTTTGCTTCCTGTCAGTTTCAGTGGTCTGTTCTGACCTGATTAGTTTCACCTGTCTTATCATGCCCCCCATGTGTGTTCAGTCTGTGTGTTCCTTTGTTTCAGTGTCACTTTGTTTCCCAGTGTCTCTGGGTCGTCTGTGTTTTCTTGGATTATTCGTTTTGGATTCTGCCTGTTCTCTTTGGTTGCGTTGGACTCCTCTCCTTGCTCATGATCCTTTATTCTTTGACTTTTAAAAAACATTGACCTGCACTGCTGTAGTATCTGTATTTGGTTCTTCCTCGTGTTCCCTGTTTGCACAGTCATGACAAGAGATGGAATATTCAGAACCGTGTTCATATGGTTTTACGCGTATACCTTCATGATGTGAGGTGAGGGGGTTGCATTTACAAGCACACAGCTAGATGCCACTATATTGTACCACACTGATCTTAAAAAATAATCCTGAAGCTGAACCTGTTTTCTCAGATCACTCAAAGCCGGGCAGCTCACCCTGTATGTTTGAATCTGACTTGTGACCTTGTTTCACGTTAAACAGTTTAAATAATGTAAATATATAAAGCGTGTGTTGGTCCCATGAAGGGATTTCCCTCCGTTGTACAATAACTCATTAAACTGCAGAAACATCAAAGCCGGCATCTGATGCTAAAATACATGAGCACTGTTTGTACATGACTTCCCTCTGTGCCTCTGCTCCTCTGCCTTCATATGATTTAATGATAAACATGTTATTTATAGAGGAATCTCTCAGCACTGCCGGCACTCATTTACATAATCGCCACAATAGCATGGTCGCCCAGCGTCACAGGCCGGGACACAAGTGATACATCATGTCATTTATCTGCACAGATGCAGGAGTGATGCTGCTGTTCTTACTCTGTGTGTGTGTGTGTGTGTGTGTGCAATACAGCATGATGTACAGTGTGTGTGATACAGTACAGAAGATATGCATGCAGAGATGACCCAACCAAAAAGCCAGAGGTCAGACTCTTTGGTAAAGATCTCACAGCTTCTGTGTGTCAGTTTAGATTTATAGTTCAGCTCAGAGGTCATCCTGAATAACCGATCTGTTCTCTCCTGTTTCTAAAAATAGTCACTGAAATGAGACGACGACAAAGGTAAAATATCCGAACAGCAGCGCCGTCGACTGTCACCGCTCATATTCTCTGTGAAGCATCTGCTGCATGTGTAACTTCACAGCATCACCAAGAACCATGATGTTCTTAAATGTTCGGTTCATGTGAAGCTCGTTAGGAAACATAAATGTACATAAATATGAAAAATGCAAAGTCTATAAATGTGAAAACAGCAGGTTCACAGTTTAATGTTGGAAAAGGTTTTTATGAAAATGTAAATCTGAAAATCCATTTGTTTGTTTCTGTCTGTAGATCTGCAGAATTGAGTTGGTATGTAAATGAAGTGAGACTGGAATTTATGAAACTAAATATATTAGTGTCATTTTTTATGTGAAAACATACAAATACTAAATATAAACATGATATTTAACTCTGGATAATCTGCAGAGGCTTATTAAATACATATTTCATTTTCTGGAACTGCTTCTCTGCACCACGAGCGCTCAGGGGGCTGCAGCCTGCAGCAGCCTCTGGTCGAGAGGCTGGATCACCCCGGACAAGTCGTATTTAAGATATTAGATTTTTTTTAAATTACTCACAAATAAATGTGAATAAACAAGAAAATGAAGGTGATAAATGAACCATAGAGCTCAATTAGTGCAAGAAAATAAACAAATTTGAACAACAGTAGTAAAAAAACATGTAATCAAACAGAGTGGTGGCTGCTGGAGGAGGTGATCGGGGCTCAGACTCCACTCGATGAACTCGGGGAGGTAGATTTAACTCAGCGTGTCTATAACAGAGGCAGACTGTCTGACTGATTGACTGGCTGTATTTCCTGCCTGCTCGGTCAGCAGGCCTCCGCGGTGAGAGCAGAGCCTGAAACGTCGCACACTGGTTAAGTAATTGGCTTGGCTCAATACTTTGATAAATGCCTCTCCGTCTCTCTGCTCTCCCTGCAGCCCTCTTCTCTCCTGTTGGCCCGCTGCACCGCCACTTTAGTTATTAGGTGAGTGAGGAAACGTCAAAGTGTGGAGCTGGTTAATATCCATATTTAGATATTAGCATGTCAGGTATGAAAATGTAATGTGACGTCTGTGTTAGAAAATAAGGAGAGGATTGTGGAGGATGTGAGCTGTGCTGGCTGCAGAGCATCCTGTTACACTCGTGGTTAATCCATTCTCAATTTGCTCTGTGTTTTTCTCCTCTGCTCTCCAGTTTCTCTTATTGACTCCACCACCTTTTCTTTCTGTTTCCTCCATCCTTGCTTCTTTTCTGTAAACTGTAAACACAAAGCTTCAGACTCCTCTGCCTCCTCAAATCGTTTTATCTGTGCTCAAACCTGAAACCTGAAAATGTTTTAAGAGCTCACACACAGCCTCTGGTGTGATGGATCCAGACGTGACAGGACGTCACCACAGGCTAAATTCATTACCTGTAGCAGATTGGTATCTGGGTTTGAGTCAGAGCTTCCACCCCCATGCAGAGAAACGCCTGAGGAGAGAGGAGTGCAGGAGGACAAACATTTAGAACCTCTGCTTGATGTTGAACTCCTCTCACGTCTGTGCTCTGTTCTGGTCACTCGATTAAATCACATCATAGGAAGCGAGTGTGAATGTTCGGCTGTATGTGAAAAAAAGGTCTATGCCCTGAGTAAAGGTATGTTTGTATCCATCCATCAGTCTGACACTCGTACATCTGGTAGAAACCTTGGCGGAGGCTGAAGATCGATACACTGATGTTCACGATGAGTAACAGATCAGTTCCAGGAGGCGACCCCGGCGAGGACGTGAGACATGATATGGACGAGGCCCAGAGGAATGTAAAGGGAACAAATATTAAAGTCCCATTCTGTACAGGTTTGTACTTCCAGTTTCAGAGTGTAATCCCACTGTGGTAACTATGGACATCTGTACTCGAGTATTTGTTCTAGTTACATTGGCTAGTTTTTGATCATAAGCAATTATCATCCAGGTCCCCAGCAGCGGCTGATATCAGAGACTAGTCCAGCAGCGGCTGATATCAGAGACTAGTCCAGCAGCGGCTGATATCAGAGACTAGTCCAGCAGCGGCTGATATCAGAGACTAGTCCAGCAGCGGCTGATATCAGCGACTAGTCCAGCAGCGGCTGATATCGGAGACTAGTCCAGCAGCGGCTGATATCAGTGACTAGTCCAGCAGCGGCTGATATCGGAGACTAGTCCAGCAGCGGCTGATATCGGAGACTAGTCCAGCAGCGGCTGATATCGGAGACTAGTCCAGCAGCGGCTGATATCGGAGACTAGTCCAGCAGCGGCTGATATCGGAGACTAGTCCAGCAGCGGCTGATATCAGCGACTAGTCCAGCAGCGGCTGATATCATCGACTAGTCCAGCAGCGGCTGATATCGGAGACTAGTCCAGCAGCGGCTGATATCAGAGACTAGTCCAGCAGCGGCTGATATCAGAGACTAGTCCAGCAGCGGCTGATATCAGCGACTAGTCCAGCAGCGGCTGATATCAGCGACTAGTCCAGCAGCGGCTGATATCAGAGACTAGTCCAGCAGCGGCTGATATCAGAGACTAGTCCAGCAGCAGTCAGTCCAGCTCGGCGTCTGTCTTTCAGCCTTTTATTTCACCAAGCTCTCACCAACCACTAAAAGTCAGTCCCACATTTACTCTTGTCCGGCGGCTTCTTACTCGCTCACTCTCTCCTTTTCTCTTCTTAGCTTCCTCCGTCAGCGTCCTCTTCACTCTCTGCTCCTCTGCCATCATGTCCATAGAAGCTGCTGAGCCCGGTTACATTGCCTCTGTGATACAAACACCAACACTCCCTCGGTGTGCTGAACTCCCAATCCAGGCAACCCGGCTGACAAACTGATCTAACATTAGCTAACAGCAGCTACGACTGGCAGCAGTTTCACCAAAGCCAGTGAAATATTTGGTGGCGTGTGACTTAGTGACGTGCAAAGTTACATAGTGTGAGAACAGACGTGTAACATCAACAGCAGTTTATAAATCTGTTCCATCATGGTGGATAAACGGTTTATGGGGATGAGCTTTTGGTTTTGAGGATGAAGTTTGTCATTTTCTTCGTCTCTGTTTTGGTCTCCTCTTCCCTCCTTCATCTCACTTAAAATATTTTCTTCTCCTTTCATCTCTCCTCTTTCTTCTTCTTGCCCATCCATTTGCTTCCTCCCTCTGTCTCCTTTGATTTTATCCATCTTTTCTTCTCCTCCTTTCCTCTCCTTTCCTTTCCTTTCCCTGTCTAATCTTGTCTCATGTCTTCATCTCTCCTTTACTCCTTGTTTCCTCTCCTCACAGGCGCAGATCCCCTCTCTCTCTCCATCCACCCATCCGCGCCCCCGAGGACCAACCGCGCTCCTCGGCACCCCGCCCGGCAGCGCGCGGTGTGTGTGTGCTTGTGTGTCAAGAGGGACCGCAGGGAGGGGGAGCTCGTGTGTGTGTGTGTGTGTGTGTGTGTGTGTGCAGTTTGTTGAGTGTGTCGGGGCGGACAAGAGAGAGCAGAGAGAGAAGCGGAGCGCAGCAGCGAGGACAGTTTTCTCTCCGGTCTTTCACTCTCACAGCAGATACTATGCGCATCGCATCGAGTCCGGGCCGGCACTAGAACCCAAGGTAAGAGACGTTTCTTCACAGTTCTGCTCTGTTTGCGGTTTCTGCGTGTTTGCTGCGCCCACCTGCTCATGCGGGCGTCACTGGCTGCTGATCCCAGCCGAGTACGGCCATGTGGAGCGGCCGTGCGGTGCCAACAACTAGACTGCTGTCAGAGAACGTCTCCATGGAAGTGTTGTTGGCGCTTTAAAGGCTGTAAATAGGTTAAAATGTTTCCTAACCGGCGCGTGTGTGTCTGTAAAGACTAGCTCTGACAGATAATTATCATAATCTCTGGAATTATTGTGATAACTCGCTCGGCACCGTCAGGATGAGTCTCTGCGTCCTCTGAAGTTTAGGAGCGTGAGTGAAATGCTAAACATGTTGCGGGGATTTTTTGGTGAGATGCACACAATGGGACACACACACACACACACACACACACACACACACACACACACACACACACACACACAGAAAGGCTCCGTGAAGCCTCCAGCCCGCCGCTCTCATCCAAAGTGCTTTAATGAGCGTTTCTGCCCTGCGTGGCCCCGCGGGGCCCCGTCATGCTGGGAGCGCAGGCAGGTGTTGTGTTCAAGCTCAAAGTCAAATCAACAACACCGAGACTTCATTCGTCACCGCAGAGAGAAAGTTGAAGATCTGCAGCTCTCTGGTTTCTCTGATTCTGGTTTAGTGACGGAAAAATCAAATGTTTCAGAGACTGGTTTCAAAGCTGCAGCTGACTGAACTCTGGTGACACTGCGACTCCTGGACGCGGAGATCAACGTCAAGTCAGCAGAAAGAGATGTACGCCTGCTGGTTAAACTTTCAAAATAAAAGGTTAGGTTTGGCAAATGCAGAGCTGATTTTCAGATATTTAAAAAAGTCTCGAATATACTGATAGTCAGTTTTATTTTGGAGGGCTCATGCAGTATTCCCCTCGTTCATGTCAGTAACCATCATACAGTAAATGTGTCTGACTGTGTTTTATCTTAAAAAGCACACTGTGTGTTCCGGTTTCCTCCTGTCTGTTTCTATGTGTTGACGCAGCGCGGGGATCTGTCCGGTCAGAGGTTTGTTCAGGTTCGGGTTCGGGTTGGTTTCTGCACATTCAGCCTCCAGCAGACTCCATGTTCAGTTTCAGTGTTGAATTGACCGAGTGTTGCGTTAAAGAGACCTGTGAGTGCGGGATTCCGGCAGCGATGTTGCGTAACTGTGCGTGTTTACATGCAAATACTGGATCTAATTTTTATATTTTCGTTCAGTGTCAGTGTCGTCAGCTCTGATGGGCTTCAGGATTTCTGAGCTTGTGGCAGATCTGCAGGACGCACAGTGCTCCATTAGAGATGTAGAGTTGATGCATTGGCAGTAGTTTTAATAAGGAGTGGGCTGTGAGAGAGTCTGCAGCATGCAGGCTGGGGAGGTGGAGGAGGAGGTGGAGGTGGGGATCCTCCTCCGCCTCCTCCTGCATGTGTGCAGAAGCTGCAGCGGGGCTTCCCTGGGCTTTTCCTTTCTCTTGCTGTCTCTCTGCAGCTTTTCTGGGGGCTTCCCTTGTTTTCCCTGCACCAGCCTTCAGCCCAGCCCTTCCTCCATCCATCTCCATGTCTATGAGGCCTCCCCTCCCTCCCTCCTTCCCTCCACCCCCACTCCAGTCCTGCCACTGAAGGGGAAAAAGGCTGGGGGGTGTAGCAGCAACACAAAAACACTCTGCATGTTTAGAAAATGATGTGCAGTAATGGGATGTAAATATATGACTAAGACCGTCCACATCTTTTAATATTTGATTCATGGACTCGGCTCAGCGTGTTCTTCTTGGTGTTGGCTCCTCGGACAGTGTAAACACCAGGATATTTGGTTTTGCACTGCTCCAGCTTCTTGTTGAGCCCCGTGCTGCTCCACCTTTTTATATTAGCTGATGGATTATTTATCAACGCTCCTCCTTCCTCTCTGCCTCCTCCTCTCCTCCATTATCTATCTCTGTCTCTTGCTTTCACTCTTGCGTTTTCCCATCTTCCCTTTCCTCTCCTCCGCCCGCCCCACCGCTCCTCTCTGCTCCCTCAGCATCTCCCCCGGTCCTTTCATCCTCCATTCATTCCTCGTTTCACAGCTATGAGGCATTTAGCAGATCCTCTGGCTCCGAGTGACTCGCGCACTCGAGGCACATGTTCCTCTGTTTTCTGCATCTTTTAACCTTTATTCGCCCTGTGGGTGTTGTGCTGCTCTTTCATCCCCGCCCCATGAATCACACTTGGGAGAAGCTCCAGCACAACCAAAACTCTGTTGGATGCTGAGCAGCTCTGATGGAGCAGCTGTTAAAGTGATAATCGGCAACATTTTGATGGTGTAAAATATTTAGTATTCCATGCTATGATTGAACAGAAGGCAAAGAAACCCTCAGCTGATGTGATGAAGTGACAGACTTAGAAAGAACTCAAACATCTACTCCACATCTGAACTAAGGGTCGACCGATATATCGGCCGGCCGATATATCGGGCCGATATTAGCGTTGTTTAGGTGTATCAGCATCGGCCGATACACATGGCCGATACGGCCGATACGCATCCAGCGTCATTTACAGACAGGCGTTCAAGGGCAGCTCTGTGAAGACCCGCTATGCACGCTGCTGCAGCAATTTTGTTTTATTTATTATTATTATACATTTTTTTTGTTTTGCTGCTTTGTTACTTGTTCTTAACGTCAGTTCAGCCACTTGAAATATTTATTATTTTATGTTATTCAGCTTCAATTTGATTATGTTAAATAAATGGCTATTTATTTTTAACTTGAGACCTGGAATATTTGTCATTTTTTAAACTTTTTTTAACCCATATCGGTATCGGAAATCGGGTATCGGAAATCGGGTATCGGCCATGGGCCATGGGGAAAAAAATCTGTATCGCATCGGCCATCAAAATCGGTCGACCCCTAATCTGAACATCTGAACATCTTTATTACAGAGATGTTTGAGTCAGTTTGTCTTTGAACACAGGTCATGACAGAAGTGAGACAGCTTCAGTCATTTAAAGCAAACTTCCAAAGTTTGGCACCTCCAGGAGCTCAATGTGAAAATCTTCTGCACGTCTTCATCTTACATGACAGGAGTGTCACGATTCTTCAAATCTACAGTTTGATTTGTCACGATTTGATTTAATTTTCAACACTGATCACGATCACATTATTAAACTATAAAGCAGCAGTTCATTGATTTTATGACATTTTCAAACTCCTCTTTTTAAAAATGAGCTACATGCTGCAGGGTGATATAACCATCACATCTTTGCTGGAATGAAGCAAACTAAGGACACATGGTCAAATTAAAGTTAGAAATGAACTGAACACAGGAGCAGAGAGATGAGTCAGTGACGATAAAAGGTGTCTGAAAATGTTTGTTTTGTTTAAATAGAAAGATCCTTTAACCACAGCCAAGACATTTTGTGTTAATGTCTATTTTAGAAGTCCTTTAGTTTATAAGATCTCATCACTGCTTCATCTGGTGATCTAGTATCTGGTGTTCAGCTCCTGTATCGGAGAAGCAATCAGTCACTCTCTTCTTTTGTCCTAACACCTCGTTATCCGTCTTCCTCCCGGCTCATAACTCTTCCTCTTTCCCTCCTCGTCCTCTGTGTCTGGGCGGAGGTTGGTACACAGGCTCAGATAAACTGGACTGATTTTCTTAGTTTTTGGCGGCACAGACAGGCTGGCATGCGGTTCACATTTGGAGAGAAAGTCTGAAGCTCCCTCACTTCAGAGATTGAACTGTAAAGTTGAAGAAGAGACAGTGAGAAGCATCGCTCCCTCATGTTTGGTCAGAATTGGATCAGAGACGCTGAGCGAGAGACAAACAAATAAAAGAGCAAACAGGCTGATCTTTTTTATCAACACACCTCCAGTTTCATCGTGACAGATAAAAGACTCAGGAGCTTAAGAAGGCTGAGAGCCTCTGGAGCACCGACGTCCAATAAGATCCAGGAGATGGACTTTAAGACAGACAGGAAACAAAAGCCAGAGATCAGACAGACAGAGGCTTTAAGAGAGGACGCAGAAGACAAACATGCAGACTGAAGCTCTGCTGTCACACATGCAGCACAACAAACCTGATCTCACTAAGAACTGATCCACGCCAAGTTACACGTCTCTATATGACTCCGTATGTGGACTCTTAAACCACGTAACCTGACTCTGACAGCACATCAAACTATGAAACAGGCGCTTCCAGATGTGACACAGGAGGGAAACTACAGCTTCATGTTTTCAAGTGTGAGAGCGTCAGACACAGTTTGAGTCTCAGCAGTGGGTAGAGACCAAAAACAGAGCTAAAAGACTGACCTGCCGAATGTGAAGTAACGCTACTTGGATTAGTGGATGCATTTGTAATGGTCAGCGGCGGTCAGTGATAATCTCCTGATGACTTCCTGTGGCTGCTTCAAAATAAAAGCCACTGGTTTAACACTTAATGTGAAGCCGCAGCAATAACTTAATAATGAAGAGAGTGCAACAGATTCTCTGTATCGTTAATATATGTGTGTGTGTGTGTGTGTGTGTGTGTGTGTGTGTGTGTGTGTGTGTGTGTGTGTGTGTGTGTGTGTGTGTGCGTGCGTGTGTGTGTGTGTGTGTGCGTATCACACAGCTTGTTGTGAAGTGAATAACTGCAGTGGCCTCCTGCTGAGCGGCAGCTCCACAGTTCTTCTGCTATGAAATCGCCCTCTGTTAACGTGTCTGAAACTCGACTCATAGAGACAGTGACACACACACACACACACACACACACACACACACACACACACACACACACACACACACACACACACACACACACACACACAGAAATAACTTTTACAGCAGCAGTGCATTATGGGTCGAGCTGAGCGGTGTCTTAGTTCAGTGAAGTTTATATAACAGCAGAGTTAGTGAGGCACGTTTCATTCATTTACATTCCTCTGCTGTTGAGTCGGTGTCACTCCACCTCTTCTCACCTCCATCTGTCACCTTTACAATTAACCTCACTCTTCTTCTCTGTCTGTCTGTCTGTCTGTCTGTCTGTCTGTCTGTCTGTCTGTCTGTCTGTCTGTCTGTCTGTCTGTCTGTCTGTCTGTCTGTCTCTCCCTCTCTCCCTCTCTCTCTCTCTCTCTCTCTCTCTCTCTCTCTCTCTCTCTCTCTCTCTCTCTCTGTCTCCCTCTCTCTCTCTCTCTCTCTCTCTCTCTCTCTCTCTCTCTCTCTCTCTCTCTCTCTCCTATATATATAACCTCACTCTTCTTGTCTGTCTGTCTGTCTGTCTGTCTGTCTGTCTGTCTGTCTGTCTCTCTCTCTCTCTCTCTCTCTCTCTCTCCCCTCTCTCCCTCTCTCCTATATATATAACCTCACTCATTCCAACTGTCTTTCATCTCCACGGCCTCGCTCTCATCCATATGAATGAGGATTACAGTGTCGTATCCATGGTTACACCACTGTGACTCTTCAAAGTTTCTTTCTCTGTGGGTGTTTTGGTATTTGAGTAGTTTGGATGTCGACCATGTGGCGAATCTTTGTGGCATCACTCTCATCATCACCGCCTCGCTCGTCCTGTTTTTTTTTCTTCACACCGTCGTGATATCGAATTCATTTCCATTAAAAACAAGTTAACCTGTGTTGGTGTGTGAGGGTCCGGCAGTCAGTGAGACATCTCAGTCTCAGTGGTCAGTCACCATCATCAGTCTCTCACAACAACAGGAAACACGTTTTTTATCCTGATGACATTTTCTTTTCTTCTCACTGCTGCACTTTGACAGGAAGATGTTTGAAGCCTGCAGGCTGCAGCTCTTTACAGTGAGCTCCTTCAGTTACCAAACAGCTTAAACATGATTTTACAGAGCGGGCGCATCAGAGCGTTCTATTCATGAAGCATGAAGCATGTGAGCAGCATCATGTCTGTAAGTCACTGTTATATGAGCAAAGAGGAAAGAGACACTTCATTTCTCTCCATTATTTCCTCACATGCTGCTGAATAAATCATTTCACAGTCATTTACTTTCCAAGAACATCAAAAACATAATTTAATGTAACTGATATCATGAAGTCTGTGACAAAAGACAAGATGTCTGCCCTAATGTAAGTATGTCAGTCGTCCTCTGATCTGTCGAGTTGTGTTTCCATAGACGTTATTGGAAGTGACGGTGTAAAGAGGAAGTGACGCCACTGAAAGGCAACCAAATGAAACGCACCCTTGAATAAATGATGTATCTCTCTTTGAACATAGTTGGAAACATTTTAATTTAATGTGGATCTACAAAATATACAACAGGTCTAATCATTTGAATGCATTCATGTCTCATATCTTTAAAACTGGGATCACGATCTTCAGGGAATACTTGATTTAACGGCAGTATTAAATGATTATATTTCAACATGATTTTTAGTGAATTCACTAATAAGTTTAAATGACACAAACATCCCTCATGCTTCCTCCTCATGCTTCCTCCTCATGCTTCCTCCTCATGCTTCCTCCTCATGCTTCCTCCTCATGCTTCCTCCTCATGCTTCCACCTCATGCTTCCACCTCATGCTTCCTCCTCATGCTTCCACCTCATGCTTCCTCCTCATGCTTCCTCCTCATGCTCCCTCCTCATGCTCCCACCTCATGCTTCCACCTCATGCTTCCACCTCATGCTTCCACCTCATGCTTCCACCTCATGCTTCCACCTCATGCTTCCACCTCATGCTTCCACCTCATGCTTCCTCCTCATGCTTCCTCCTCATGCTCCCTCCTCATGCTCCCACCTCATGCTCCCTCCTCATGCTTCCTCCTCATGCTTCCTCCTCATGCTTCCACCTCATACTTCCTCCTCATGCTTCCACCTCATGCTTCCTCCTCATGCTTCCTCCTCATGCTCCCTCCTCATGCTTCCTCCTCATGCTTCCTCCTCATGCTCCCTCCTCATGCTCCCTCCTCATGCTTCCTCCTCATGCTTCCTCCTCATGCTCCCTCCTCATGCTCCCTCCTCATGCTTCCTCCTCATGCTTCCTCCTCATGCTCCCTCCTCATGCTTCCTCCTCATGCTCCCTCCTCATGCTTCCTCCTCATGCTTCCTCTCATGCTCCCCTCCTCATGCTCCCTCCTCATGCTCCCTCCTCATGCTTCCTCCTCATGCTTCCTCCTCATGCTCCTCCTCATGCTTCCTCCTCATGCTTCCTCCTCATGCTTCCTCCTCATGCTTCCACCTCATGCTTCCTCCTCATGCTCCCTCCTCATGCTTCCACCTCATGCTTCCTCCTCATGCTTCCTCCTCATGCTTCCTCCTCATGCTTCCTCGTTTGTGCAGCAGTCCTGTTTCTCAGTCTGTTTGAGGGATTGTGCGTTATTAGCATGTTTGTGTTGACGTGTGTGTTGCATGTGCGCAGTGTGTTCTGCACTGCGCTTGCCTATTAAAAGCTCAGGCCGGGCATCAGGGCTCCAAAGAGTTTACAGCAAACACCAGAATCCGCTGCAGGGCGTTTCATGACGGCTCCTTCCGTCTCTTCTCCTCCATCATCCCTCCATCCTCCCTGCCTCGCGTCTCCGCTCTCATCTTCTCATCTCAGTTTTTCCTGCTTCTGTCCGTCACTGTCTCGATCCTCCCACTCCTCATCTATCATCATCTTCTCTCTTCTTTCTCCAATCCATCCACTCATGTTCTTCCCTTTATGTGATGTTCTCCTCTTTCATCTCATTTTCTTCCACTCCTGACATCCCTCCTTTTTTCCATGCATTCTCCTCTTTTCTCTCCTCCAATCATTTCCTCTGTCTGTTTTTCTTTCATTCATTTACAGCCCTCTTCTTCTGTCCTCATCATTTTATTTCCTTCATGTATCTGATGCCTTCTTTTTGCCTCAGAGCTCTTCTTCTCCTCTTTATCTTCCCTTTCTCCTCTCTTCTTTAGTTGCTTCCTTTTCTTCCTTCATCCCTTGTTTCTCTCCTCAAATTTATTTTCAGCTCCTTTCCCCTCAAACTCTGTTCCCACAGTCGACTCCTCCGCCCGTCAGTGCCATGTTGGTGCAGTGTGGAGGACACTGTAGTGTTCTGGTTAGATCAGCTGTTAGAGGGGCCCACTCAGCGACCTCCTCTTCTTCTTCTTCTTCTTCTTTCTCAACTGTCAGGACGAGCTGCAGAAACTTCTGCTGCCATCTGTTTATGTAATAACCACAGACCTGAAATAATCATCTGAAATGAGACATTTTGAATAATTAAGAAACACGACTTGGAGTCTGCGGTGATGCCATCAGCTCTGTGTGCAGCGTGTGCAGGCGACACACTCATTCAGCGTGTTAGCATTCTGACGACGGCTCAGTGTAACAGAGAGATTGTTCCTGAAGAAGAAGAAAATGTTAAATTCATGGTTTTTCTTTTTAATTATTCAGAAAAACATTTTTAGTTTCTGTTAAAGACCAAAACATAAAAAAAACATTTTGAGGTAAACCATCATCAAACATCTTCATCCTCTTCTGACTGTCAGGCTCAGCGTCCGCCTCCCCGCTGTCCTTCATCCTCTGCTTTTACATCCACCCTGGAGCCACTCTCCACTTTACCTCTGCGTGTGATTGACAGGCAGTAATCGTGTCCACTCATGCATTTCCTCTGTGCCCTCGGGGGTTAGAACACACACACACACACACACACACACACACACACACACACACACACACACACACATTCCTGTACGGGCATTGAAGTGAGGTCCAGGTAAGTGTACATAGGGAGTGAGGACCACCCTTTCTGCTATACTTAGAGACAAATGAATGCCACATTTCAACACTAGGTGCTCCCCTGATTCCAGTTCCCACCTCAGCTTCTTTAAAAACACCAAGGAAAAAAAGTATATTCTAAAAGTTTTTCACCAGTGGACTGAGGACCCTTTCAAGGGGGGCGCTGTTAGGTCCGTTTCTGGTTCAACTAATTTAATAACTTTTTAGCTTGTAGTTATTCTTTGCTGTCTCTTTGTTTTAGCACAGACAAATAATTTAATAAGTAATTTAATAATACATGAGTCTTGAACTTTTGGAAAAGAATTGCACAGTTTAAGGTTAATAAATAGCAGAATACCTCAAATTAATGTTATACCCTTCCATCAGACTACTGTACAAGAGTACAGTTATACTTTTACTGCAGTTATACTAGTAATTACTGCTGTGTAAGTGTAATATACATTAGTATTGTAAAACTTCCAATAAAGCTGCAAAAATGCCATTCACTCCATTTCACAGTACAAAATGTATTTATTATATGAACTTAACATGCTGCTCTGTACAGTATTTATTTGAATTGGTGAAAAAAAAAGCCTTGTACTTGTAAATTACCAGTAATGAACTTAGTACTGACTTAACTAGTCATGTTACTGTCCAAATGGTGAGCAGCTACAGTACATGTTAAATGTACCCATTAGAACAATGTGTCAACATGTGTCACATTTCACAAATACAATCCAACTGGACTGACAAATAACATGTTCATTTAACATGTGCGTAAGAAGCTGTGCCTCAACCAGGGCACAGAAACTGAAAGTCTTTAATACTTCAGTTTACGCGAAGCAGATCTGCGGTTTAGAGTGACAATTGTGTTATACACAAAGTTCTTTACATCTTTCCATGACCTCTCACCCAACACTTTCCCTTCGTTTATACATCGCATGCAGTCCTCTTTTCCCGGAACTCTGCGCTCTGCCATGAATTTTCCCAGGTGTTTCTCCACTACCTTCCGCTCTGCTTCACTCCACGGTCTCCTCACCTTTACTTTGGGAGACTCTTAAAATGACAAACAAATTTGATCATATAACATTCAATGCATAGACCACAATATAGGTTTCTTGACTGGGCTCATGCATAACTTGCTGTCAAATGAAGCATCTCGTGGTGGCTTTTAAGTAAGCATATAATCTTTGGTTCAAGAACATACCCTTTTTTTTCTCTGCCTTGTTCTGTTTTCCTGTTTTCTTCTTTGATGAAGGCCTTTTAGCTGGGCTTATTTCTGAGCTGTCGTCTACTATCAGATCTGTAAGAGACAAACATTAGTGACAGTTAGTGAAGACTGTAAGGGATATTAATAACAGTAATGTGTTCACTGTGCACTGCCTCCTGTGCACCACAGTGATATGAAGGGAGGGAAAATGGTGCCAGGTGATTGTGAGGTCTGACTTTTTTTACAGACAATGATTTTGTGATGCAAATGTATACTTATTTGAACGCATAGTGTTTTTTGAAGCAAAACGCTTTATCTTTGTGACCCTGCAAACTAGCCAGAACTACTTTCTTCAGCACCAACAGCGGGCCAGACCACAGCTCACAGGACACAGTGGGGGGAAAAGTCCCTACTGATGCACAACACTGATGGTGAGACAACATGATGTCAAGAAATCCAAACTATCCCTATAAGTATTAAAAACAACCAGCAGGGTCTGCTTTGCAAAAAGCAAGTGGTACTACAATACAATAATAACAAAAATAATAGTCACTTAACTCACCATCTACATCTGAACTCCTATCCTCATTGTAGGGGTCAGGTCTCTTTTTGGGGTCAGAACACCCATCTGAAAAAAAGAAAAGTGACACCTCAGACTGTGCAGTGTAGGAAAGTATACTGAAAGAATGGAGCTGGATCTGCAAACTGATAAGAGTTTACAAGAGTTTATATAGACATGTTTAAAAAACGTACCATCATCCACCTCTCTGTCTCGTTTCCTTCCTTTCTGTGGGACAGTGTCAAATGTTGATGTGGGACTTTCAACTGTGAAAGATAACAATGGTTTCAAATTAGAGCTTAAATCCTCAAGTAAACAGACTAATATTGATTAAGTGGGCATGATGAATCTGCATAACAGAAACAAACACAGCAATGTTAATTTAGCCTATAATGTGACGCAGTTTGAGGATCACGTTGACACATTGTTCTAATGAGTGAATTTAAGTGAAGACTGAGACAGTAGCTGCTCACACTTTAAAACATTAATAAGCAGGTCATGGGTGCAGTGTGTGTTCTTCAGTCTGCAGTGATATGTACTCACACACTTCATGATCTGTTCTTTTTCTACCTGATTTATCACAAAGACAGTTGGAGCTATGTGTATACTCATCACCTTGTGTCCAAAATCTGGTATCATCAGAGAATGTGTCGCATACAGCTGTCTCCCTGTCCTGTACATCAGTGAGCAGCTGACTTCAACCATTATTGGACTTAATTACTATCTAACTAATTAATATTTACTGGTGCGCTGGTTGTTCTACTGTAACTGGTTTAGTCATATTTTATGGTGAAACATTTCATTTAATAAAAATCAGGCTACAACTTCCATAGGTAAAATTCTCTTGCAACGGCACTGTTACTGAATCCTGGGCTTAGAGCCACTCAAGATGATCGTGATTTTAAAGAAATGCAAACGAGCCTGAGCAGTTTCCCCCTACACCAGAGTGATAACTGGTGCAGCCAGACCTTTCTCCAGCACCGACACAGCGCAGTCGAGTCTGGCTCTGAGAGTACTCCTTAGGTTATAGTGGGAACAACCGTTCATGTTACTCAAGTGTGCTAAAAGAACTATGTGTTGATACTGTATTCACTCATTAGATTATATAGTCATCTAATCTGACTTATAGTTATTCGTATTATTTGGAGTCAGCTTGTCATGCTCATTCATTCAGAGGCCGTAATAATCATTTATTAGGCAGCTCTACTTCCTAAACCAATACATTTTATATAGTCCCTAACTCACCATCAATATCTGAACATTCCTCCTCACTGCGAGGGTCGGGTCTCTCAGGTCTCAGGACAGAATCTCCATCTGAAAAACAAGAACAAACAAAAGGTGAAACCTCATCCTGTGCAGTATAGGAAATGAGGACATACTGAAATTTCTTTTTACAAATTGACAGCAGTTTAAGTTCAAGTTCAAGTGTTCATACCATACTAATACAGTCTAAAACAAGTTATCATAAAAGATTTTGTGCATGTAGTGTTCAGCTTTTGTTGAGTTCATTCAGTTTTATTCAGTTCTATTTTATTATTGGGGTCATGATGACAATGTCATGTTGGGCTGTATTATAGTCAGAGGTGGCTTTAATATTCTGCACTCATCATGTATGAAAACAGGAAGGACAAAATAATTTGAAGCACCTCAGTATAATGTAGTGCTCTATAACAGACCTTTAACTATGATCTCAGATGAACATAGAGTTGAAGTTACACATTTCTGACAAAATCAACAAAAACTGAACATTATGAGCTTTAGCTTTTGTTTAATTATAAAAGACTGTATAGGTGTATTTAATTAATTTGAGCTACAGCGTGCAGAAAACAGCTGCATTAACTATGGTTTTCATTATTATTTGATTGCTCATTATTGTCTTAGTTAATTACTTTGTCCATAAAATGTCAGAAAATGTTCATCATAACCCAAAGATGTTCAGTATATAACTGTATAAAGCAGAAAAAAGCATCAAATGTGTGAAGGGGTAAGTTAATATAGCTGATAAATAGATCATATATATCATGAAATAGTTTAGATTAAATGACTGATCTAATAATTTTAGTTCATGTCTAAAATGGACTGCATCCTATTTCTAAAAACGTACCATCATCCACCTCGCTGCCTTGTTTCCCCTTTTTCTGTGGGTCAGCATCAGATGTTGATGTGGGACTTTCAACTGTGAAAGATAAAGATCAAATATTAAAGCTCATGAAAAAAACCTCTAGTGATTAAAAGAGCTCTGTAAATGAAATTGTACAAATATTACTCTTGATCTACTTATGTCACTGAACTATATTGATCAGTTGTTAACCATTTTCACTATACTATTCAATCCCTCATCCAGATATGACACACCCAAGCCTCCCTTTGCTCATGAAAGTAGTTCCTTTTCTTTTTGTCCAACATTTTTCACCTCTCACAAAATCCTACTCCTTACAACAATAAGAGGTATTCAACAGTAACACTTACTAATCTTCATTGGTGTTTTGAAAAAAACAAACATGCAAGCAATGAAAGGTGAGATTGTGTGTCTCAGTTATAGTATATACATACCATGGACAGAAAGATCGAGTGTGTTGAGGTTCTTTCCTGTTAAGGCCCCACTGCCTTCCTCCATTGCAAACAGAAGTTTGCTTATCTTGGCAATTTGGAAGGTTTTGTCTGTCTGTCTGTAAAAGTCACGGTGAACTCTGATGTCATGCCCCATGAATCTTGCAACTTGTTCCAGCTCTTGTTCACTAAGATCCAGGAGTTGGCAGAGTGTGGCAACCTGTTTTCTTAATTTGGTTGATCTCAGAAGTTCCGGGTTTTCTGCTTTGCTTTCCTTCGCATACTTTCGCAGACAGTCACATCCCCGTATGTTGGTCATCGCACCAGGTCTTGCAAAGAGATATGGATTTTCAGCAGGTATTCCAGCTTCATCTCTATTTTTAATTAACAAATCAATCGACTCCTTCATTCTCTCTGTAAAGAAAACAGGTACTTTCTTGCCTCTTTTCCCCCGGACCTCTATGCGAGTTAGTAGCTTGCTCAGCTCTTTCTCTAATGGTAATAGGGTTTTGTAAATGTCCTCATTTATAGGATTTGTGCTTGCTTTTTTGTAGGTCTCAAGAGTCAAGTGTGATGCTTCCCCTTCACGCCGCTTGTTAAAGATGATGACCTGTGCCAGAACTGTCTCGTTTAACTTCTTGTATGCTGTTAAACTTAGCTGTTGTGTCAGTTCCTCCTTTGCTTTATCTTCCACCATCCTGAGATGGTCCCTCAGAGCCATCACATTTTTGGTGAGGGGGATGTCATCTTGTTTATTCCATCTCTTCTCTTGTATAGTTGCATGAGCACTGACAGAAACATGGCTCTTCCAATTTTTTTCAAGTAGTTCCAAGAATTTTTTTGCCTTCCTTTCTCCCAGGTCATCATCATTTATAAGTGTCTGTCCAATCAGGACTTCCACAGCTCCTTTCAGACAGAATCCAATTTTGACAGCTGTGGACGGTTTTCCATACTCATTTTTGCCTGGACTAAACTGTGTAAGCTTCTTGGCCACATTGATGACAAGCTGGAACCGTGATGGTGTACATAAGTCTTCAAGACCTTTCACAGTCTTGTCCATATCTTTAGCAACCAACATGAATCGGCCAAGCTCCCTCATTCTTTGTGCAATGTACTGGTGCCTTGACTTCACACGCCCATGTTTTGCATACAGTGATTCACCATACCTGCAAATCAAAGAATCACTCCTGATGTGAAAAGACACATCATCTTGTCTCATGTTATTAATGATGTTCTGACATCCACTGGAGGAAGCTACTATTGGAAGCAGGCGTGCAGCTTGACTTTGTACTTTCCCTGTCTTTTTTACATCATCTGTCACACATGATTTTTTGCTTCTGCATGTAGACTGATGTCGCCACAAATCCTTTTTAGAAAACATTCCATAACAATATATGCAGGGCAAATAATCCTCAACAGAAGCTTCATCTGAGGGCTGCTTCCATGTCACTAGTTGTCCTCTGCCTTTTTTCAGGACTTTGCTATTGTGCTTGAAATCTCCTTTGTTGCGCAGTTGTTCTAAAAGAACCTTTCTTTCTTTTGATCCTATTGCAAAGCTGAAGGCATACGCCACATCCTTGATCTCCATATGCTTTCTCTGCAAATGCCTCGCCATCTTTAAGTTGGACTGTCCACAGTAGAGACAATAATGCCTTTTGTCCCATGCTCGTTTGCTATCTTCCCTTTTTGTACAAGTTTTCACGGTCACAGTTGCTCTCTCTTTATCTGTTGTGTTCATCTTTTCTTTCTGTTTTTTTCTTTTTGAATATGTTCTGGTGTTCTTGTGTTTTTTTGTGAATGACTTGCCTCTTTGTTGACCTTCATCCCCTGAATCTGTGTCTGGATTTTTGAGATCTTCCTCACTGGACAATTTCTTGCATGTTGAAGCTTTGTTTGGGGACTTTTGTTTATTCTTTTTTCTTTTAGAATATGTTCTGGTGTTCTTGTGTTTTTTAGTGGACCACTTGCCTCTTTGTTGATCTTCATTCCAAGAATCTGTGTCTGGATCTTCATCCTCCTTCCTGAAAAATTTCTCGCATGTTGAAGCTTTGTTTGGGGATTTGAAATATTCTTCATCACAGGATGATGATGATGCAGTTGGATTGTAGTCTGGGTCTAATTCACCTTCAGAGGAATTACCCTCTGCCTCCTCATGGATACTGTCCATCTGTAAGCATAAAGTATAATCATCATAAGAAAAACTTAATGCATCCACTATAAAGTCCAGTGATGTAAAGAGTCACGTCCATAATTATCTTGTAGATGGACCATTTCATTTATTGATACCACATTAAGTCATCTGTAAAATTGTACTGTATCATCACACCGTAGATACTTCTTATATCCACTATTACGTTTTGATAATAATTTATATACTCTGGAAAGATATAGATTTAGAGAATTATGAATTCAAAATTGCACTTTCAACAGAATCCATTTTTTTCAGCAACCTCCTCTAAAACTGTCAAAAACTATTCATGTTCAGTTTTGTGGTCCATTTGTACTGGACTACATTTTTTTGTCCTCCCTATTTACATACATGAGGGGTCAGAATATTAGAAACGCCGCTGAATATGATACAGTCCAGTACAACACCACCACTAACCAAGTTCTGTGCTAATACATGTAATTCAGTTGACACCTCTACGGTCGTACCAAAAAAGAAAACTAATTGTAGAAATTTTACAAATAATTTCAGAGCACTTGTGTTGAATTGTATTAGCACTGTACCTAATGAAGTGCCCACAATTTGTAGCTGTGCTCATTTACTTTGCTCCTGGTTAAATTTAACACATAACAACCTTGAAACTGCATGTTAACCTCTGTAGTTTACAGTTTAGGCAACATTTAACTGCACAAAGATAAAACACTACTACACAAGATACTGAAAGACACTGCAAGAAATACTTCTTACAAATATATTTGGCATGTTGGCTGCCCAATCGCTTGTTAAAAACATAAACCACTAGTTTTATGTTCATATATATACTACCGTGTCTAAAATAATGAATGTCTGCTTCAAATTTTGACTCCACTTTACTTGACAATTATATTCTGCAATAAAAAACCTTTTAAATGCAAAACCTTCCTGGAAAAATTAACGTTGAACAGAGCATTAGATGACATAAAAATCAGAAATCTAAACTCTTACCTGCACAGAAATTGTTTGAAGAAAGTGTCTGCTGCAGCGAAGTTGAAGTTGCTCAAGTCTCCTTTTAAGTCCGTCCAGTCTTCTTCCATGTTTCTTCATATTACTTCTGAGCTCAGCGCATGTGCAGATCGGGCTTAATTGAAGGGTGGGGGATGGGCAGGTGAACGCTGCTCTGCCGTGTGCTCTGAGGCTGCAGCTCACTGCAGCAGCCCAGGTAGAGGGGGGGGTGCCCCTCCCCCTGATGGCCCATTAATTAAGGGTGAGCTGAAGGCCGCAGAGGACCACACAATATTCTCCACTTCTCAACTCTGACTCTCAGGCCTGTTTACAGGCTACAACATGGAAAATAAAGCAAGAATTACATTTACAAGTACAAGTAGTAATACCAGAGTGGTAAAATACTTTGATACAAGTAAAAGTACTGCATTAGATTTATTTGATTTTTTTAAACACAAAAATATACTAGTACAGTAACAGTAAAAGTACTCAGCCCATTTCAGAATATATCTGATTATTGTAATTATGGATGTATTATTGTGTTCATTTTTATGTTAAGGTCAGTAATAGTTTTTGCTAACTTTATGTACCTTTGGGTGGTTGAATTTCCCATCTTATCTTGACCCATAGTAATACATTTCTTGTCGATTAAATTTTGTAATTATTCAGAATCTGCAAAGTAACTTTTAATTAAAGCTGTCAGACAAATGTAGTGGAGTGAAAAATACAGTATTTGCATCTGAGTGGAGTAGAATACTAAGTGTTAGAAAATTGAAATACTCAAGAAGTGCCTCAGAATTTAAGTACAGTAATTGAGTAAATATACTTAAATGATTTTCACCTCCAAAGTATCACACAATACCCCATGCAGACATTATCACGGCACTGAGCAGCTCCTTCAGTGACAGACTCCGTTACCCCAAGTGTAGACTCTCACCCCCCTATTAAAGATATTATTATAAATATAATATAAAGATATTATCATTACATTTCTTCAGGTCCGCCTAAATCTTTACATGGAAAATAACACTGTAGAATGGTCATAATTTGTGCTACCTTCTTGAAATTTGAAGGTAGCACAAGTGTTCAATGATAGTGTGCTTATAGGCCCATATTGTCAGTTAGAGGCTCAGATGAAGCCACAGTTGCTCATCCTGAAAAACATTTCTTATTTTAGGCGAACTTAAGTTTTATATTTTATTTATTGACTTCAGAGTCACATTACTCTGTTTCTGTATCACCTAGAGTGTTTCTGGCACTTTCACAAGAACCTTCAGGGTGTTTTCTTTCTGGCAAGACCTCATGGATGCATGTAGTCAGAGCGGTTCAGAAGTTACAATCATTTTAATAATTTGGGTATGTCATATTAAGCGTTTTTGCTCCGGTGTAATAAATCAGCAGTCCCAGTGGGGGCGATAGAGAGCAAAAAGTGTGTGTACTCAGATCCTGTACACACACACGAGGATACACACAAATACACACATTTTTCCAAAATTACTATTTTTCTGAGGACCTCTCTGAAACTTTGAGAGAAGCATATAAATAGGCTCTGGAGGCGATTACAGTGAAAATAAAGTGAGGACCGGCCTAAATGTCCTCACTTTGTAGATTGGTCCTCACTCCAAGGGTCTAAAACTGTAGGTGGTCCTCACAATGATAGTTGTGCAAACACACACACACACACACACACACACACACACACACACACACACACACACACACACACACACAGTTATTAGTGGTTAGTGATGTCTTGTGGCAGCAGACACCCACAGCGCTGAGCTGATGTTCAATCAGCAGCATGCACAGATCAGATGTCAGTGCAGTTTATCAGAAACAGTAAGAAAACAATATTTAATGTGCAGGAAAAATAAACTGACTTGGCTACAGTCTGCTCAGAGCCAATGTTCAGGTCTGCAGATGATCTTTATTAGATCAGATGTTAGACGATCAGGTGTGTTTGTGTGCTCTCTGTATCGTCTGGTGCTCTGCCAGCATGAAGATGCACTGATCCTGTAACCAGACAAGAACATTTACACATGCTAAAGATGGACAGCAACATGTATGAAGGTCAGACGGCCTCTCAACCCATCCACCAGACTGACCTCCACCCTCTCACGCTCATCTTCGCTACATGCTTCATGGCAGCTTCGTCAGCAGGTCCATGCTTCACCCGATGACCCTCAGTTTTACATGTGAAGAGCTCTGTGGTGAAGTCAGCAGTAATAAATATGCAGCACCTAGTTATACTTTCAAAATACCAAAACCACGCCACCTGACCTTAACAGTGCATCAGAATATTAAAAAATAACCTGGCTTCTGCTGGCAGTGAAATGTTTCCCATCAGAGCTGGAGGAGTTCTAAATGTTGAAAATATTGGTGATGCTCTTCATGTATCTTTGCTTCACGCGTCTCCTCAGCCGCACTCCATTTTGTGTATAGAAATTGGACCCAGCCAGTGGATGAGCAGCAGGTGGGAGCTCTAATGTGCACAGAGTGATGCATGGACACGTTCACCAGCTTGACAGGGTCACATGAGGATTGAGACTGAAGCTGTGGAGGTGTCTGCACTCAGCATACAGATGGGCAGGTGTGGCCTGTGTTTTCTGTGGATTGTTTGGATGAAAGTCTCAGCTGTGAAACATTTATGATTTGTAATTCATCACAGCTGCCTGAACTGAAGCTGACCACGGCTTCTGTCCTCATAGGAAACAAGTGTTTAACTTTATAAAGCTGCAGGGAGCCGGCGGTGTCTGAGCGTTCAAAGTCAGAGTTTGGAAAAGAGATTTGAACCTCATCATCTGTCACAGACACACAGGCTGTACGAACACACACACTCCACTTGTTCAACAGATCGCTGTTTTTACACACCGCTGAGGCCACCGCACCTTCAACACACACAAACACACACACGTGCATGTACGCACAAATAGGCACGATACACCCCACCGGTCCACCCACGTACAGCCATTGGTCCGAGTCCAGGAACTGTGCCACCAGCTGTCCCCCTATTGGCTGTTGTCCTGATGTAGGAGGTATGTGTGTGTGTGTGTGTGTGTGTGTGTGTGTGTGTGTGTGTGTGTGTGTGTGTGTGTGTGTGTGTGTGTGTGTGTGTGTGTGGTACGAAGGGCTTGCTGACTTTCACTCAGTCTCCTTCTGTCACTCTCTCCCACTCTTTCCTTCTCACATGGACATCGTAGGACTGAATAAACAGAGCAGACTAAAACATTGTGCGTCATCAGTGAAGAAACTTCTTCAGGGATATCCAGTCTGTGTCTCTTTGTGTATCATTCATGAGTCCCTGTTACGACTCAGCTCAATTAGGGAAAAGTAAGCTGTGTTTATTGGCAAGAGTTTGAATTAATAGACTACTAAAAAAGAGAGTGGATGCTGCTCAGACCAAAGAATTCAAAGAGCGCAGGAAGACATCTAAACAGAGTGATTTTAAACAAAAGTATCTCTGCGTGTATGTAATCAGTAGTTTTACTGCACTGGTCCGGTCCACAGGTCGTACCGGAGCCAAAACAAGTTGATTCAGTTACAGTGATGATTTGAACACAGAGAGGCGTGACGGCAAACTGTCACGACTGTCGGGGTCTTCTTGTCTCCAAATTACACTCATGCCGGACCACGTGACGCTCCGATCAGGATCCTGCAGCTCTTTAGCAAGTGATGACGATGGTGGCCACACCTCACCAGACTGCCACACACACACACACACGCACACGCACACACACACACATGCACACGCACACACACACACACAGAGGCTGTGATTGGTTTTTGCTTTTTGAAGTCATCCCTCCTCCACACTGAATCCGGTCCCTGACCTCTGTGAACCAGTGATGGGGTCAGTGATGCCTGAATGAATTATTGCTGTGTGTGTGTGTGTGTGTGTGTGTGTGTGTGTGTGTGTGTGTGTGTGTGTGTGTGTGTGTGTGTGTGTGTGTGCCTCTCTTGATATTCCACAGTCTGATGCTTCCTTCGTCGTGCTCTCAGCAGCAGCAGTTAGTTTTAATTAATTGGAAAATCGGAATATTGGCTCCTGCAGGAGCCTCAAATCGATGTTCCAGACTGTCTAACGAACAGTGATGCTGAGCAGAATCTGTCTGCTAAACAAACTGAAGCACTGAGACAAAGAAAAGCACGCTGCTGCATGATTTAACATCTCTGTGTTGTTAGGATTTGTATTTCCGCTGCAGCCTCACAGCAGGTGGAAAGTGGACTGACCCATGATGACTCCTGCGTGACAGCCGAGCTGTGTCATCACCTTTAGCTGACATGAAGTTACTAAACAGTTTTTTCCTCTGTGACTTTCGTTCCATTCAGTTGAATGGTGAAGGCAAAGTGTCTTTGTGTTTGTGGGTCTGATTTTCTTTCTGACGGAGTGTGACATTGTTATAATGACAGTAATTATACGCACATCAGTGAGGTGCAGAACTATCCGAGCAGCATCAGTGGACACGCCTGAACACTCACTCCATGACTAAAACTTTAATAATGACAATAATGGACCTCCATCCGATCAGAAGACTGAATCTCACACCAATATACTGAGAAGCTCTGTGGTGGCAGCTGTAACAAAAACAAGTCACTATGCAAAAAGTAGATAAAGGTACAGAGAGAAATGATACAAGAGTTGTATTTCAGAATATAAATATTGACTTTATTTCAGAAACATTAAAATCTGTGTCATCTTTTGGAAGAAAAAAGTCAGATATCTTCAGTTCATGCACAGAAACGGGATCATGTCACTTTTTTCTCTTTGCTAGATCAAATGGACATGGACTTGCTGTGAATGTTGTGCAGTTTTCATCCTCACGTTCACGTTATAAAATGATTTGTGTTAAAAGACATTTGCAAATCTTAGAATCTTAAGTTACAGGGATGCTTAGAATAAACGTGTTCGTCATAGTGGTTATGTCGTGTCCTGATTGGCCTGAAGAAGCTTACAGACATCTGTGCTCTGAAACTCCATCGTAATAATAAGTTCTGTTACGCTCTGAAAGCTGTGTGTGTGTGTGTGTGTGTGTGTGTGTGTGTCAGTGCAGGCCTTTGTGATGAGTGTGTTATATAAAACATTTATCCTGCATGCTCAGCAAGCTTCTGTGACCTCTGACGTCTTCACAGCAGAAACTCGTTGATCCTCGGGCTGTTCGGCTCGTTAGCTCTGAACTGTGCGTCGTGTTCACTGTCACTTTTATTTGATCCGTTTTAATCCAGAGAAGATTTAGTCAGCTCGGAGTCTGTTTCCTCTGCATGCATCTCTTCATGGCGGCAAAGACAGACGTGAGCGAGTTACACAACCTCTGATCTGAACCTGCAGGCTGATCATGACAGATTTTGGTGTCTTGATGTGTACCGTACTACTTTACAAACTGTTTGTGTTCTGTAAGGGGCTGAATCCATATCTTCCAATTTTCCACAGCGTGAACTCCCCGGAGAGGTTAATAAGATCACAGCAGCAGAGCAGCAATGGTCTTCTGCTGTGTGGTCATGTTGAGATGGTAGAACTAGATTTATAAAACGTTGTACTCTCACCTGCAGTTACACGAGGAGAAAACCCAGGCAAAAGTACAAAAGTTGCCGTTTGAAAATCTGGTGAGTTTAACAAAGATTTAACAAAGTCGTAGTTTTCTGGTAGAAAGTCCCTACACACACACACACACACACACACACACACACACACACACACACACACACACACACACATGATGATGAACTGGTCTCATTACAGTTTAAGTCTGAACCTGAGGACAAAAATACATTTCTAACACAATAATTCTGTATTTATATGATGAGTGCACATTACTGTAAATAATTTATGCAAATTATCCCTGAGTCCTAACAAGCTGGTAAATTTGTACCATGGGACGACGACCCGACTGACTGAGCCTCTTTAATGTTTCTCTTCCTCTGTGGTTCCCCTGCGGCGTGGACGTGTTGTTTTTTTTTAGATGGCGTGGGGTCGGAGTCGGGGTCATGGCCGTGTGTGTGTGTGTGTGTGCGAATCAAAAGCCTCCCCTCTGGTCGTACACGCCGCCGCGGGCCGTCCCTCTGCGTGTCAGCATGAGCGAGTGTTTTGTTCTGCTCGGAGTATTGTGTTCGGGTCTGCCGCTCTTATCCGGCCGCCTGCCTGCTCCAGCGTCTGGCTGCTCGTCCTGATAACACTGTCAGTGTCCTCTTTTAGAAACACATTCACATCTACAGTAGACTCGACTGTGAATGACCTCCATTGTCAGCGTGTCGCCACACAGGTCAGCAGTCAGAGGACGTGTGGAGTGGTGACGTCATGAGCACAGAAAGGGCTGAAATGTTTCATGGTGATCTGGATCCACGTGACGCTCTGCTGTTTCTCTCTGAGCTGAACAGCTTCTGGTTTTTTGGCGACTTGTTGAACAAAGCGAGGCACGATGACCTTGGGCTCTGTGAAGCTGATTTCATGGACGAGATGATTAAAATAATCAGAGCTGCAGCCCTGCTGTGATGCTCGGGGCTCTTTGTTGTTCTGTCTTAACACGGCACTGTTTGTACTAATGTTGGAGCTTTTGTGGCTGATGTTGTTTTCTTTGTGTTCGAAGGTCAAAAGTTCCTCACACTCTCATTTCATGTTGCTCTCTGATTAGCTCGACCTCAGCATATCTGTTGGTGATGTTGGTCATTACTGTGTAACCTTTCCTAACTCCAGCCTCCTTGGACTTAATTATCACTAACCTCAACGTCTCTGTAAAGTATCATAGCTTTTCTTCTTATGTTAATCACAGTAAGAAAGTTCATGCAGATTCATCGGCTGAATGTGAGTGAATGGTTCTTTTGTCTCTCGCCCAGTGTCAGGATCAGCTCCTGCCCCAGTGACCCTGACAAGGATGAGTGCTTATGGGAAATTATCGGAGGGATGTCTTTGTGTTTTTCTCTCATTTTTTTGTCCTAAACATATTTAGGAGATGAAGATTGAGATCTATGTCAGTCACACTTCATGACTCTGAGTCATTATAGTCCCCTAACCTTAGACCTGGGCGCCACTGGGCCCTGCTACCTGCCATTTAAATAGAAACAGACACAGTAACTGTATGAAAACATATGATAACACTGTGTTTAGAAAAGTCTAAACAGTGGACAGGTGACAGCAGTAGCTCTGCATCAGTCTGAAGTGTTTCTGTTGGTGATGGTGGGAGGAAAGAAGAGATGATTTCAGGAACACACAGTGATGAAGAGGAGCAGAGTCTGATGACTGTAATTCAGCTGCAGACGAAGCTGGAGACAGGCAGCTCCATGTCACAGCTATTACCAGCGCGTCGCCTGGTCGCCCTCTGAGGACAGACAGACACACTCAGACAGACAGATCCATTTACAGTCGGCATCACAGAGCAAAACTTCCACACAGCTTGTTCATCCGGCCGCAGAGTAAATCAAACTGTCCATCTCCTTTAAATCTAAAGGTCACCTGACACACTGAACATGTTCAGGTCTGTGAGGAGAAATGAAAACTCACGCCAATGCATGAAACACGACAAACCGATTCAGTAAAGAAACTATATTTTTTATTTCAGTGTGTCACTCAGTCTGTGTCGTGAACAGACTGTAAATGTTGAATCTCGGTGGAGCTCACAGGTACAGTACAGGTGGTGCCATGTATCAACGTCTTTTGTGTTCAGCAGGAACAGAAAGTGACAGACAGGTGAGAGGAGGCTGACAGACAGAACACGGTCCAGAGGCCGTCGGCTAGATCCTGTCAGCCCGATTTATTGACAGAGGAAGAGGGCGAGAGATATATGAAGAGACAGACAAGACAGACATAGAGAGAGACAGAGGGAGAGAGAGAGACAGAGAGAGAGAGAGAGAGACAGAGAGAGAGACAGAGAGACAGAGAGAGACAGAGAGACAGAGAGAGAGAGAGAGAGACAGAGAGAGAGAGACAGAGAGACAGAGAGAGAGAGAGACCAGAGAGAGAGAGACAGAGAGACAGAGAGAGAGAGAGAGAGAGGCGAGAAGTGACAGAAAGAGGTGATGAAGCAAAATCTTTTAGATCGGATTGTGATGAATTATCACCCACACTTCCCCAGTAATGACCCGGCCAGGCCAGACTAAACGAACGGTGATGGGACACATTTCTGATTATTGTTGCTCTGATGCTTTGGATCGCTGTCATCCTCATATTTATATGCAGCCTGTTGGTCGACTCTGGAAAGAAACAGACAAACTGCGTCTGCGGAGCAGCAGAGTCGGAGCTGTCAGTCAGTTTCTTCCGTGCGCTGTGTTGTCATGAAGCCAGAGGACCCGAAACAAACATGACTGCTGTGATAATTAATAGTTCCTGTTATTAAAAAGGCTCCTCAGCAGCTGATGTGAGATTCTCACTGCATTTGAACACACCACAGCAAATGACGAGATCATCACGCCTCAAATCTCGAGGCAGCTGACTCGTAGATTATTGTTGCTAATTTTTTCACATTTTAATTTAGAATTTTCTTTTCTGCTCCATCAGCCTTAGTGCATGCCAGATGAAAGGCAGCAGCAGCAGCATGTGTTGAGACGTCCACTGTGTCTCAAGAACATTTGGAGGTGCAACACCTACATGCTTCTCACCGCTAACGAGATGTGCTCCTTCAGATCCTCTGATGTGTGAATCAGGCAAGACAGAGACAGAAAGACGGGGTCAGTGTGGTCATGGAAAAACAAGGAGCTGAGCTGGGATAGGTCATCAGTTATACAATAACACCATCCACACACACACACACACACACACACACACACACACACACACACACACACACACACACACACACACACACACACACACACACACACACACACACACTGGTCTGAGGAGGCTGTGTCTTTAATGTCAGACTAAACACAGCTAAAGACTTATCTCCTCTGTGACAAACTCTTTCTGTGTGTGTGTGTGTGTGTGTGTTTGTGTGTGTGTGTGTGTGTGTGTGTGTGTGTGTGTGTGTGTATTATCATCTCTTTGTCTCTGTCTCTGAGTTTGTGTCGACTTGTTTCTGTTTGTTGTCTCCGTGTCCCCCGCCCTCTTGTTACGCAGCCGTCCTCCTTTCATGTCTCTGTCGTCCCCCCTCGGCTCTCTCAGCCTCTCACTTGGTTTCTCTGTCACTCGTTCGTTCATCTCATCCTCCCTCTCTTCCTCTCAGCCTCTCACTTGGTTTCTCTGTCACTCGTTCGTTCATCTCATCCTCCCTCTCTTCCTCTCAGCCTCTCACTTGGTTTCTCTGTCACTCGTTCGTTCATCTCATCCTCTCTCTCTTCCTTTCAGCCTGTCACCAGCGACTCAAAGGGCTTTGTTTTAGAGCGCTGCAGCCTGACACTGAATGGCACTGGTCTCTGTCTCAGCATGCACACATTTAAACAGATGCATACAGACTCACACATGCACGTGTTACATGCTTTAGATCAGTTTAATTGGTGATACACAACACTGCACAAGTGGCGTTTAATTATCAGTGTTTAATTACATTGAGAAAAGTCACTGAGAGTGTGTTCAGGTCCAGGTTACTCAGGATGATCCACTGACGTCACTGTGGAGTTCTCTGCTTCATTTTCTGAAAAAGAAGTTTGAAGTTCAGTGTGGTCGCTCTGCTCGTCTCCATCTAGCAGTCGTGTCTCTGCGGCTAATACAAAGATGTGACATCAAGCCAATCCTGCATAACTTTAAGCCTTAATATAATGTGAACAGGTGAGTTGTATATAAATTCACCCTCAGTACAGTTGTCATGAACGGGGAAATTAGCTACAGAGACCAAAACTGTTTTTTGTACCAGGCTGTAAACATGTTTATTTCTGCTGTGAAACATGGGGACTTATGGAGACTGACTCACTGCTGGAGCCAGCCTCAAGTGGACGTTAGAGGAACTGCAGTTTGTCGCTACTGTAGGTCTCTATTCAAAGCTTTTTAAGCTACAAATAGTTTAAGTCTGTGCTGATTCTTGTGGGCCCTGAAGTGTTTCCACTTCCTCTTTCAGTTCAAGGATAATCCAACAATCCGCCCGGTGGCAGGCGTTAAGAATCCCGATATGGAAAAAGGAAATGTTCTCTCACAGAGAGGCATCAGTGTTAAACTGAGTCTCAGTCATGACGATGCATAAATCACAAATATTCTATTTAACAAACAGAAAACAATATCATAAATGTATCTTTATTTTGGGAGATTTTAATAATTTGAGTTATGAATCCAAGCATGACTCAGCACTTCATGGACACCATACAAACAGTGTGCCGTGATGCAGAGCGCCCTGTTACCTGCAGAGAGATATTGTTGAACTTTTTGGGTTATCCAGAACATTTGACCCACTTTGCCCGAGTCACTGCTGTGTATCCTGACTGCGAGTCTGAAGCTGTGACAGGAAGGAAACTCACAGAAAGTAAAAGCAGCACACACACACACACACACACACACACACACACACATACACATACACACACACACACACACACACACACACACACACACACACACACACACACACACACACACACACACCGCTGGGATTTAAGCTTACTGAAGGGTGACATGTTGTGTGTGTGTGTGTGTGCGGAGTGTGTCATGTTATAAAGTTTAGAGAAGCGGAAGGGGAGAGATGTGGATGCGATGAGCCGAGATGAGATGAAGTGAGATGGAGGAGTCACCTGAGGACCTGAGCTCGTCTCTGCAGCTTCAGCTTTACCTCCATGATTGACAGCCGGGGGAGCTGGGACACAGCCAGAGCTCATCGGAGGCGTTCTTTTGAACTGTGTTCACTTTTTTATTTACCCGAGAGTCAGACACACAACACAAAAATGCTCTTCTCTCTTTAAGCGCTGTCACTGTCAGCTGAACCCAGAGAACCACAGAGCAGCTGGCCAGTTACAGGATGAGACTACTGTTCAACAAATCAAATGAAATTAAAGCAAAACCAGCAAAAGTCTGTGTCACACAGCTCTGCTATCATTGATCCACCGTTATTAATTGAAATCACACAACGCTTTACGGCACTAAGTCACACAGCAGCAACTATTTCACTGATTCTGGTGAAACTGGATCATATTTTATGGAGGAAATGTTTTCTGGTTTTCCCTCTGATGTCCTCCGGCTGCTCCGCCTCAACTCTCTGTGATTTACAGAGTTTATGATGGACAGTGAAGTAAACTGCTGACAGCTGTAGCTGCTGTTAGCTCATGTTAGCTCAGTCTGTTAGCTGGACTGTGAGGGAGTGTTAGAGTGTGTCGTGTTTGTTTGGTCCACTGAGCCTACAACACTGAATACAACTAGTGAACTCAACATTCACTGACTCGTCTGGGACCTGGTCTGGTCTTCTACTAGTGTTCCTTTTTGTGTCGAGTGTTCATCAAACAAAACAAAACACTTCATCCCTGCAGATCACTGAAGGACTGATGCAAACCCAGAGATGATGCAGCCTTCAGAGGACACACAGACAGTTAGCGGAGCGACATGTTGTAAATGAGGTCAAACATGGTGAAACGCATCATTCATCTCACACACACACACACACACACACACACACACACACACGATACATGCAGCTCCCTGTTAGACAGAAAACTCACATCAGCCAACAGACAATTTTCCACTTAATTAACTTGTGTTCAGATTTGCATAAATGTATTTCTATGAAGTGCAGAATAGCTGCAGTGTTCTCATTAACATGCACAGTAACTGCTGCCTTTATACTGGGTCGACACAGCAGAGCCACTTCTCGTCTCTAAGTGCTTCTGGTAATGGAGCCGGTTTAAAACAATGGGAGCATAGCGATAAAAGGATGGAGGTTCAACACCAAGCAGAACAGTGACGGAGGTCAGATCAGAACAAATTAACCACCTGACCAAATGTCATGAGAGACCGTACAAAGGCTGCTGTTCTGTCTGTGTGGAGTTAATCCAGCTATTATTTTTCCTTTTGTCAGCTCTGTACTTGTTATAATTCACTACTTTGCCTTAATAACATTTATTTAATTAAAAGTCAAGCTCAGTCCATGTATTTATCAAGTATCTGAAATACTTTCACTCTGAATCGTACATGTTCTACAGATGTGAACGTTTGGTCCAGTTTGGATTCATTCTCTCTGACACGCTTTATAAATACAGATCCTGATGAATGAAGCCATAACACGTTTCAGAATTGTATCCACAAGAAAAGATTTCTTATGGTTCATCCTGAAAACAGTCAAATCCACATTCAAAGCTCGTCTGCTCAGCCTGTTGCTGCCTTTTCTGCTTCTGTGCTCGTCAGTATCGCTCTTAACTCAAGACTGCCAGACTGTGTGTGTGTGTGTGTGTGTGTGTGTGTGTGTGTGTGTGTGTGTGTGTGTGTGTGTGTGTGTGTGTGTGTGTGTGTGTGTGTGTGTGTGTGATATACAGATAGTTATATAAAGTGTGTGTGCAGATTTCATGTTGAAGAAATAAAAGCTTTTGAATAGTCGGATATTTTGTGTGGAAATAGACATTCTACAGCTACACACAGGTTCAGACGTGACGAGTAATTCTATTATTGTTTGAAAGAATCAGCCAGATGAGCTGCAGAGAAATTACTGGTAACATTATTGACGAGTCCAGCGGCGGCTGATATCAGCGACTAGTCCAGCGGCTGATATCAGCGACTAGTCCAGCAGCTGATATCAGTGACTAGTCCAGCAGCGGCTGATATCAGAGACTAGTCCAGCAGCGGCTGATATCAGAGACTAGTCCAGCAGCGGCTGATATCAGAGACTAGTCCAGCAGCGGCTGATATCAGAGACTAGTCCAGCAGCTGATATCAGCGACTAGTCCAGCAGCGGCTGATATCAGCGACTAGTCCAGCAGCGGCTGATATCAGCGGCTAGTCCAGCAGCAGATATCAGCGACTAGTCCAGCAGCGGCTGATATCAGTGACTAGTCCAGCAGCTGATATCAGCGACTAGTCCAGCAGCTGATATCAGCGACTAGTCCAGCAGCGGCTGATATCAGCGACTAGTCCAGCAGCGGCTGATATCAGCGGCTAGTCCAGCAGCAGATATCAGCGACTAGTCCAGCAGCGGCTGATATCAGCGACTAGTCCAGCAGCGGCTGATATCAGAGACTAGTCCAGCAGCAGCTAAAATCAGCGACTAGTCCAGCAGCGGCTGATATCAGCGACTAGTCCAGCAGCAGCTGATATCAGAGACTAGTCCAGCAGCAGCTGATATCAGAGACTAGTCCAGCAGCAGCTGATATCAGCGACTAGTCCAGCAGCGGCTGATATCAGAGACTAGTCCAGCAGCGGCTGATATCAGAGACTAGTCCAGCAGCGGCTGATATCAGAGACTAGTCCAGCAGCTGATATCAGCGACTAGTCCAGCAGCAGCTGATATCAGCGACTAGTCCAGCAGCGGCTGATATCAGAGACTAGTCCAGCAGCTGATATCAGCGACTAGTCCAGCAGCAGCTGATATCAGCGACTAGTCCAGCAGCAGCTGATATCAGCGACTAGTCCAGCAGCTGATATCAGCGACTAGTCCAGCAGCAGCTGATATCAGCGACTAGTCCAGCAGCAGCTGATATCAGCGACTAGTCCAGCAGCGGCTGATATCAGAGACTAGTCCAGCAGCTGATATCAGAGACTAGTCCAGCAGCGGCTGATATCAGCGACTAGTCCAGCAGCAGCTGATATCAGCGACTAGTCCAGCGGCGGCTGATATCAGCGACTAGTCCAGCGGCGGCTGATATCAGCGACTAGTCCAGCGGCTGATATCAGCGACTAGTCCAGCGGCTGATATCAGCGACTAGTCCAGCGGCTGATATCAGCGACTAGTCCAGCGGCTGATATCAGCGACTAGTCCAGCGGCTGATATCAGCGACTAGTCACTAGTCACTAAACATCACTAGTAATGATGTTTACTGTAATTATGTAAGTCTGGAATGTGATCATCTCTGGGTCGTTGTAGTGTCTCATTAAATTAATAAAGACTTTGGTAGACTCTCAATGAGACCGAGCTCAGTCTGAGCTAATAGCTGTGTGTGTGTGTGTGTGTGTGTGTGTGTGTGTGTGTGTGTGTGTGTGTACCTTTGCACACCTTCACCTATCAAAACTCAACAAAATCTGTAAATGTTGGACTATAATTTAAACTTTCCTTATTTATTATCTCTGTAGCATTTAGTTTCAGCTGTGTAATCACAGTCGTGGCTCCAAACAGGAAATATTAGGGAGAGAAGAGCGGATCCACAGTTACTCCATCTTCCCCTAATTCAGCTCTGGTTCTGCTGGAAATAATCTTTTAATGAGGAATAAACCTGCCTCCTGTGTAAAGTGTCTAAAGCTGAACAGGCTCGACCTGTGCTGCTGCTGCTGCTGCTGCTGCTGCTTTAATTTATCATGAGAATATCAGACGGAGCGTTTTAATGCTGCTCTGATAACAAACACACACCTGCCCTGCTGCCTTCATGAAACAAACTCGCCGTAGACTAATCAGCTTAATGAAATGAAGAACAGACAGCCAGGCGACACGTCTTTACTTCCACCTGACGGACCGCGTGTTTCCTCTCACACTGTAAATATAAAACGTGTTTTCCTGGGATCACTGAGGTGAGCGCTGTCGGTGAGTCGGCTGCTGCAGGGTCGACCCATGAAGCTCGTTATTTTTAATTAGCCGCACCCTCTCAGTCTTGTTACAGCAGCCCACACAGGTGTGACACTCGAGGCTAGAAGTATTATTCTGACATGAATATTGGTGTTCAGTATTAATAGGCGTGCTGCTGTGTGATTTCAAATAAAGTTCTGTGTTGTGACTTGCAGTGATGAACTGAAGTGGAGTAAAAACAGCCTGTAGTCTGGATTTTATAATTACCCTCATTTTGTTACCGGAGGCCTGGAGGTGCAGACTGTGCTCATCAAATGCCAACGTTTGTTAAATGTTTGTTTGGCATTTGTTTTTTACAGCGAGCATCGTGCTGTGGATAAAATCGACCTTTAGCTGCTCTGAGCTGGTAAAATAGTTTAATTCTCGTCTTCGATTTGAAACTTAACGTCCGTCCGTTCCTCTCTCCTTTTACTGCCAGCGACTTCCAATCTATCTGTCAGTCCAGCTTCACATTCATCCACTTTGTCTTCGTCCATCATTTAATCGTCAGTCTGCACTCGGCACAGGTCATTATTCGCTTTAAGTGCACATTTGGACCTGGTTCTCGCGGCCCCAGCAGAAAAACCTCTTTTCAGCGTGCAGCCGAGCCAGCGGCACCGAGGATTCATGACTTTATTTTGATGCGGGCTGAGCGCCAGTCACACTGCACAGAGTTTTATTTAGCGCGGGCCAATACAATAAAAATGAGATCAATTAAGAGATTTAACTGCTGCTGTCTCAGCCGTCAGCAGATGTGACGGAGGTGTGAGGATGGAGAGAGGTGATGGAGGGAGAGGTGTGAGGGTGGAGAGAGGTGATGGAGGCCAACTTGAGTTTCCATAACACCGGTTTGAGTCAGGAGTGTGTGAACGTGAGATAAGACTGAGTGGATCGGTCCTAACCGGTTACAGCACACTTTTTATTTCACTCTGCTTATTCTCCACTCGTCTCTCCATCCTGTCGCGGCCATTCATCCATCTGTGCATCCATCTCCTCATCCACCCTGGCGTGAAGGCCTCGGTCTGTCTGGTCAGTTTATCACTCCATTTATTCTTTTTGTGCTGACTGCAGCCAAGCTGGTTGGCTCACACAAGCTTTGCTTCATCAGCAGGGAACCATCTGTAAGACCCTCAGCAAGGAGGAGGAGAGGAGAGCAGAAGGATGGAGAGGAGAGGCGAAGAAAGGAAGGAGGAGGCAGGAGAAATGTGAGGATGGATGGAGAGAAGAGAAGAGGAGAGAGAAGCAGGAGATGAGAAGGATAGAAAGTGATGATGATGATGATGAGGAGGAGGAGGAGGAAACAGTGGTTGAGGTTGGCAGCTGATTTGTTTTAGTCTTCTTCAGTTTGAACTTTAAGATCTGGTCTCAGTTCTCAGAGTTCGCTGCAGCCTCTGTAGTTGACCGTCATCAGTGCACGGCAGCGCTCTGCTGCTCAGCATCGATTTTCTAATGATTTAGTTTTCAGACTTTCAGTGGCCTGACTCCACCTTAAAACATACATCCTGTTTTATCCACAGGAGAACATGCACTCAGTATGTATAGGCACAGGAAACACAGAAACAAGTTACATGTACCAAGAAACCAGCTGAGTTGAGTCTGAAAGGCTCCTTTAGTTTATACTTAGTGAACATTTGGATAAATTACTTTTATCTTTTTAGTCGTGAAGCCTAAAAACAGTAACACACATTGTTATCATCATCAACTCCAGGAAATGAGTTCTTTCACCTGAGTTCAGTCTGTGTTGGAGAAGCTGTTAATCATTTTCATTGGCACTCTTATTTTCACTCATGCTGCCGAGCCCCGCTGACGCTCAGCGTAATAACCTGTCCTGACCAGTTGTGAGATTGTCGACGTTCGGTCAGCGCTTTCTTCACTGAGTGGACTGGAGTTAAATGCTCCCAGCTGATGTGTTACATTTGAAATGAGTCATCTTAATGTTCTGTACTGTTACATGGCAGCTGTACAGATGCAGCATGAATGTCATCGCCAGGAAGAAGTCAGAGGATCTGACAGGAAGTGTGAGTGTTCAGGAAAACATTTGCATGTTCATTTAGTCGTTTATACATGAAGGACTGCAGTGTGTGTGTGACTGTGTGTGTGTGACTGTGTGTGTGTGACTGTGTGTGTGTGACTGTGTGTGTGTGACTGTGTGTGTGTGACAGTGTGTGTGATCAGCCCCATGGTGTGAGCTCCTGCAGGTGTTACTGGGAGTGTCTCATTAGCTGCTGGGTAACTGTGAAAGACAGCGACCACAAACTGGTAATCTGTTAGAAAACACACACACACACACACACACACACACACACACACACACACACACACACACACACACACACACACACACACACACATACACACACATTCTGACTGTACCATGGACTTCCTGTTTCGTCCTTTGATAACTTGAACAGTGATGACAGGCCAAATACACAGCTGCTTCTTTCTCAGTGTAACTGATGGATTCATGATGCTGCCTTTATACAGTTTGGCCACTATGTCAGATCGGCTTCAAAGCCTGGTGCTCCTGTGTCCTCCTGTAGGCTTGGTATGTACACACACACCTCCTCCATGATGCACACAGACACACACAGACACACACTGTGCAGCAAGCCATCAGGCAGTGGGTTAAATACTCAGTTTAAAGGCTCAATAAATGAGTCATGTTAACGATGCTGCCTCTGATTATCGAGCCGCGCGGTCACACGCACGTCGACAGTTTGTGTGTCTGGAATTTTGAAACCGAAGCGGGTGGCAGCCGCCATCTGTCTGCCAGGGGACGCTTGTTTTGGACAGGAGTTAATTGGATTTTTATTGTTTTAATTTTGGAGAGACGAGGTGGGCGTGCACGGGTCTCATCATTCAAATGTGCTGGCTCTGGCTGGATTCACACAGATCGGCCTAAACAAATACTCTCATTAAGAAAACATTTTTCTTACCTCAGCGTTATTGTAAAATGAATGTAGAGCCTCTCTGTCACCAGATGTGATGATTCAGGAGTATATTTGGCACCTTCTCACTGTCCTTAAGACAGAAATAGTTTCCTCATTACTCCTCAGAATGGCAGCAGAGCTGCAGCAGCACTGGAGTGTCCATTCACCGGTGATTGAGACGCTGTCGACTCCAATCTGCTTAAATTCAATTCTCCGTCCTCGAGGGAGCCGTGATCGTGAAATTTAAGCTCCGTCCTGATGCACCTCGATGTCGTGATCCTTTATTTTCTACACACACGTTTAATTTTTCATGAAGTGATAAAGTCCGATTAATCTGTTTTTATTTAGAAAGTAGTTCAGTTGTCTGTGCCTCCTTATTTTCTGACTGATGAGCTGCTCGCTGTATTCTTTGTGGTTGCAGATGTTAGGTCACGATCAGAACAGCTAACATGGATTGAACTGAATTTTTGGGAGGCAGATTTCACAGACAGTCCAGTTTGTGCAGCCACATGTCTTCAGAAGGCTTTCAGAATACTGGTTGGTTAGTCAAAGATGATCTGTTCGCCCACAGTGCACTGCAAGAGAGCGACGTTGCAACTTAAGGACGTAATTTTACAACGCTGAAAATCAACTTCCGATGTTGGTTACTCGTATTTTTGTGCAGGATCCAAACTCTGTCATCTTCCACGTGGACGTTCTGCTGCTTTATACAAGAACTGAAACAAAACGTTTTAATTAACATGGAAACTTTTCAAGGATACTTCCAGTTGAGCTCAACAAAGATTCAGTGTTTTTGTGTGTGTATAGTGTTTCCTTTGTTCACTGTGCTGTAAATATTCCAACATCTCTGAGTACCTAATCTGAGTACCAGCCATTTTGTGAGTGCACCACAGACTGAAGCTGGCTCAGACTATCGTATGAAACTGGAACGCAGAATTAGGCAGCCATGTTGGACCCGCAGTGAACAACCAGTTTCACAGTGATCACAGTTTCTGTCTCAGTGTTTTAAAGGGAGGTTGTAACGCGCCTCTTCACACGTGCTTTGCTCTATTTTTGTCAGCGCACACTGCAGCAGCCAGACATCGTTAGAAAATACCTTTCAATGTTTCCACAGACAAAGAAGCACTTTCACTTCTTTGATGAAGCTGTGGGCTGCAATGCGTACGTCGTTTCATATGATTAATGTTCTTCCACCAGTTCAAGAGCCTCGTTATGTCGCTTTGCAAACACTTATCTTTTTTATGTTTTATTTCATTTCTGTGCTGCTCGCTTTGTTTCCGTGTGGAACGATAATCTACACTAAGCTTTTTTTCAATGACATTCTTCCTGACACTCGTTCTGCTGCACTGACTCAGCTGCTGTTCATGTATATTGAATCAAAGCCTGGATTACTTGCAGTGGAGCTGCGTATGTGAAGCCTACAGTGTGATTAACAGTGTGTGTGAATGCTGTTGACCTTGTTGGTGGGGAACAGGTGGGACTGCTTAGACCTGATGTCTGTGGTACTGAATAAGCTGTGCAGGCTGCTTCCTCCCTGACTTTGTTTCCTCTGCAGGGAATAAGTAATAAAGGTGTGCCAACATTAAAGTTGAACTCTGGCACTCTCAGGGCTGAAAATGGAAGATGACAACTCAGGTTAGGGTTGGTTTTGGGCATTTTCTGCTTTTTTATTAGTGACAGCTGGAGAGAGGGATGGTGAATGAAGGATCTGGCAGGCTGGAATCAAACCTGTGTCGCTGCACTCAGGACCTCAGCATTGATACAGAGTTTACGCTGTAACAGGTGGGCTCCTGTGGCACCCTGTGCCTTTGCTTTTTTGAAATGCATCTTCCGAATTCGGCCTTGAGGAAGTGTTGAGACGTCATCACGGTGGCTGCTTACGTCTTGGCCTGCAGCTCTCCTCGTGCTGCTTTAAACACAGTGTGTCGGTGCAGTGAAACAATCCTCTTCAAAGCTGCTTACAGAAGTTCTGCGCGTCTGTTTTTACCTCTATATTCAAATAAAATACCCGACAACAGAGTGCATCCTCTCTCCATAACAAGACTCGTGCAGATCAGAGTCAGTGCGCTCTGATCGCTCCTGAGGAAACCGCACGTTCACTTTTCACAACCAAAGTCAGCGGCGTCTTTTGTTGACAGTATCTTCAGAACAGGGTCACTGTGTCGTGTGTGCCGGCTAAGCCTGTGTAACATTGGATAACATGTGTTGCATCATGCCACATCCTCCCCTGTGCTGTTGCTGTGGCGATAAGAAGAAGTGTGTCTTTAATGCCTCAGAGGGTTGAGGAGGTAACGCACACCTGAGGCTGCTGTCTACATATCAATGATAGAGTTAAAAAATAGATCGAGGCTCTGAGTGCAGCACAGCCGGTGCTGCGTCGCCTCTCTGCATGTTGATGCCACGTTGGTGCGTGTCAGTCAGCATGACGGTTAACCCCGGCTCAGCCTGGCTCCAGGTAACGACACAGATTCTGCATTCAGAAGAGATTTATTTCACATGAGACTGATCTTATGTTCGCCATCCAGCTTTTCTGCCCCTGACATCCAGCTCGTATCCTCCTCGCTTCAGCATGGATCTCTTGTGGCAGTGATTCTGACTGAACTGAACATGATCATACCCCAAATAAGTTAAATGAAGTTCAAAGGTCCGGTGTGTGTGGGATTTGGGGGCATTTGGTGATGTAGTAACTGATTGTAACCCCCTTGCCTCAGCTTCCCTGTCTGTGGGAATAACTATGGCAAAGACATGAAACATCATAATTAGAGCCAATGTTTAGGCATCTGTAGATATACATCATACATAGTCTCATCCTCATGTAACAAAGTCATAATTATTCCTATTTTCAGGTGATTATACTCATGAAAACATTATCCATGTTTCATTTCTGCCTCTTAAATCTGACACACTGGACCTTTAAATTGTGTCCAGTAGAAGCTTGCTCATTAATATTGCCAGAGTATCATGCTGGAGCTCTGCTGGCTATCTAACATGGCCAGAATATGTTGTTCAAGCTAACCTGAGCCAAGTCTGAGCTGAGCGCTGAGTTTGGTGCCACAGTCAGAAAATGTTTTTCTCCGAGCATAATTTCAATGTTGTTATTAAAAAAAATCCAAAAACATGGCAGGGTTACAACAGTTCTTGTTCTTATTGTGTCACAGAGACCAAATGTTCAAACATTTACACATTTTATATGTTGAATCCATCCTCGTGTTTCACACACAGCAAAAAAACAACTTCATGTTTGCAGTTACGTCATATCTGAGTCATCCAGGGAAAAGATTTGGATGTGCTTCCTTAGATGGATTTTCAATACTAGCGTCTGTTGACACCTCAGTAATAAAATTCGTATGAGAGTGTCAGCGCATGCTGCAGTGCAACAATCTCATATTGGATCAAACCCGCCTTTCGCCTCGGGCCACTCATGCATGCATGTTTTTTCCATTTTCCATTCCCATCATCCAATTTATTCTTTTTTTTTCCATCTCCATGCTTCATTCCCAGGACAGCTGCTGTATATCCACAGCTGCTTCCACCGTTACATGCTGTTTGTTGTGTTTGTTGCTCAGGGGCCCTTCAGCAGTGTGGACAGCAGCACACATTGATTGTAAGAACTGTAACTCCAGGTCCAATTGAACAACTATACTGTAAATAAGATCACATAAACAGCACACACACACACACACACACACACACACACACACACACACACACACACACACACACACACACACACACACACACACACACACACACACACTGCATGCCATAGGTCCAGCGGGACCTGCAGACTGCAGTTAGCTCCTATGGAAACTGGAGCCTACAGGCCTCTGCTGCACACACATGAACAGTATGGAAAATAAAGGAGCGTAAACAAATGTATTATTCATACATCACTTCCTTTATTTCCAAACTAATCCATAATGCATTTATTTCTTATTAACCAATGAGAAGGAGCGGATGAAGTCAGGTGTGTTTAGGAGGTGTTAAATGTGTTTCTGCGTTTTGTTCTAAAATATTCAAATGAATCCGTTTAATTATAAACTAAATATAATTTTCAGTTTGAGGCCAGAATGCTGAATAGACTGCACACTCAGTCTGCTGAGGAAGCACGTTTCACAAGTGTGTGTGTTTGTTTCCTGACCTGTTAGTGCGAGGGTGAGTGGTGCATGGAGGTACAACATCCTGAAGAACACGGCACCTGCTGAGAGACCACCTGGACTATACAAACCTGCCTGACCTGACACACACACACGGACTCACACACACACACGTTTGATCCAGGGTTGTCTCAGGTGAAGGAACAGATTCATTAAGACAACCAGCCAAGAGTTTGTGCTGCTCACACGTCGTGCAGTTTAAAAGCTCTAGTGAGCATTAATATCAGCACTAATGATAGCAGCTATGAAAGTCTTAGAGAGTTAGTGAAGTTTGTGTGAGGTCTTTATCACGGTCAGTGTTTTACAACGGACGGCACACTCCTAGTTTGGAAACGCAGTCAGGAGGACGTGAACAGAAGTGAAGAAATCACATCTGTGGAAGATTTTAGTGACCTTCAAACGATCAGTGTCAGTCTGAGGGGACACTGTTAGTGTCTCAGCCTTTGCTTGCTGTCTGACGGGAAACAGCAACTCACAGCAACTCACAGCAACTCACAGCAACTCACAGCAACTCACAGCAACTCACAGCAACTCTGTGTTTCTGTGAGCTGAAATTTCTGCTTTTGTCAAAGACGTCTGAAAACGTCAGAGAAGTCTAAAGTAAACTACAAACACTGTCACACATTTATCAATCAAAAATATCAAATATTGTCTTTCTCCAACTTCTTAAATTGTCCAAACTCTAATCTAATCACATGTGCTAAGTTGCTTAGTGATGTAGCCTAACTCGCCCATGGACAGTGTCAGGATTAGTTCAGTGTTAGTTTACTCGTACTGGCTGTGGTAGCTGACAGTGTAATGACCTGAAGCTGCAGTAGCAGCAGTGTCAGTGGCAGTAGAGGAGTACACAGCAGCAGTAACAGCAAATACTGACAGTGGAAGTACCATCAGTAATACTGTCAGTAACACTGTCAGTAATCGTGACAGACAGATCTGAATTCATTTAAAAAATAATGAACGCTGCTCCAGTTTTAATGTTTCATTAATTATTCTTCGTCCTCTGCGTTTCTCCTCTGTCTGTCCTTTTATACTGTGCCGTCTCTTTTTTTCAGTCTCTCGTTCTCTAACTTTCATTTATTTTCCAGAGCGCTCGTGTTTTCTGTTCTGCCCTTCCTCTTATATTACATGCCATTTCCCCAGAGAGCCTGTGTTGTGTCTGAGTTACAAGTTGAAAGATTTATTACAGCTACTTGTTCTTTTCACCTCTGCCCATCTCTCCCTCCGTCTATCTGTCCATCACTGTCTCTCACAGGCCTTTACAATGATTTAACCAGCTCCATCCTTCTGTCGTCATCTCTCTGACTTTGTTTCATTGCTGCTGTGTTATTTCTCTCCGCCTCGCGCTGCTCGACAGTCCCCTCATTCATTCCTCTCCTTCGAGCCTTTTCATCTCAGCACTGCCATCTGTCTTGGCACAAAGGTCTAAATAATGTATTCATTCAAGAGGAAGCCACTGCTGTCAGTCAGTGGAGGTGGTAATGTTGAGCCAAAGACTCGTCTTTTATCTGACTCACTTATTCTTAGTGAGGAAGTTTGCATCCTCTGCCCGGTCACAGGAGATGATTAAAGATGGTTATAGAGCTAATTCTGGAAACTCCATAATTCACAGGGGAATATAGGTGAGGTCTAATGTAGATGCAGTCCACACTTCCCCTCTGTTTTATCAATGCATCAATCATGATAGAATATTCACAGATAAAATAAGACATGCCTCCTGTAGATCACATTGTGCACATATTTAACGATATACAGTGTGTATGTAGACTTGAAGCAGCCGCATATCAATGTACGTCTTTTTCAGGTAGTTTTCAGGCTTTCAAGGACTTTGCTGTCTTTGTTTCATCCACTAAGAAAAAAAGTCTTTGCTTCATGTGAGGCAGTCTGGACTAAACCGCTGAAAGTGTGAGGTGTGGAGCGGATAACTCAACAAATATTTTTGCCCTGAATGTCAGAGGATAAAAAAAATCACTCTGCAGGCAAAAACAAAAAGTCTCTCTGATAAAAGACAAAACAAAAAGAAAAACCCTGGAAACCTCCCAGCTCGGTGCGACACCTAAAGCAGAGCTCCATCGGTCACGGATGCTGTGGTGATGGTCAGGACTGCTACAGCTGGGAGATTTTATAAGAATGACACATTTAGTCTTAGATCATGACTGCACGTATGAAACCCATTTACTGCCGAGGCTTTTCATTATCTCAGAACATCACATTAAATATTTCTGACCTCATTTTTCCTCCATGCTGCAGCGATCGATTCAGACCTGAATCAATCCCTTCACTCTGAAACCGCTCTGCAAAGAGCTGAGAAAACATCTTGGCTCTGAATGGATGAACAAACTCCTAATTTTGAGGTCCATAAGCTCGACGTGACGCTCCTTTATAGATCTCATACAGTGTGTATGTTCATGTTGATGCAGTGACTTATATGCTGAGAACGCGTGTGCAGCGGTGTGATGAGTTAATCGCAGGCTGCACGTTGTGTATCACACGTGTTGGACATGGTTCATTCTGTCATAACATCATTTGGATGTAAACTAGCCTTGGCTGTGCCCTCAGTGATTTTCAATTGAATTTTGAATACCCATTGATAGAACGCAAAATGAATTATGTAAATCAATGCTAAGCCACCCTTTGCTAATTAAACTACATGATACAGGCACACCCTGCTCAGACCCTGCCTCCGTATCTGCCTGTGTACCGTAAAAATCCAGTTTATTCACAGTCAGAGTCAGGACGTGACCTGCATGTTCCTCACTCTGGAAACTTAATCACACACAGTTTCTTTTTCTTTGGCCTTTTCAATCTTTATTTCTAACCGAGACAGCTGAAGAGTTACAGGAATGTGAAGAGAGAGAGAGACGGGAAAGAGCCAGAGGTCGGATTCTAACACAATATACAAACATCAATATGTTATTAAAGCCTCGTTACATCTTTCATTGTTAGTGACAGGTCGATCTCCGTCCCAGTTACGCTCAAACACCTTTACGCCTTACACACTACAGAAGTGCCACAAACTGCAGTTCCTCTAACATCCACTTGAGGCTGGCTCCAGCAGTGAGTCAGTCTCCATAAGTCCCCATGTTTCACAGCAGAAATAAACATGTTTACAGCCTGGTACAAAAAACAGTTTTGGTCTCTGTAGCTAATTTCCCCGTTCATGACAACTGTACTGAGGGTGAATTTATATACAACTCACCTGTTCAGGTTACATTACAAGTCATCACGTTTTATGTTTAATCACATTCTGATAATTAACTGATTGATTTTTGTCGCTGAATCTGGAGCCTCCAGTCAAAATCTACTCTACATTCTGTGACAGGGTGTCATAATTTGAATTTATGGTCACGATTCGATTTTCAAATTTAACACAGCTTATTCCATTCATTTTCAATACTGTGACACCAATGGCTTTAATATGTGAAAGTCCTGCTAAACCAACCATCAGCCACAATCACTTGAGGTGTGTTTGTATGGTGCTGACAGTGATGAAAATGAACTCACAAAGTTGCTGACAGAAGGACGGGAAGGGAGTGTGAGAGCGAGCAGAGAAGGAGCCAAATGAGGAAATAATTAGTTATGAAGTGGCACATTGTGGAGGCACCTACAGTGTGGAGCATCTTGCCTCTGTGTGCATGTTGGAGGCAGGATGTTCCTGAGCGAGGTGTTCAGTGCACCTGACTGTGTGATGAGGTGCCTGCGATCAGCAGGATGAATTTAAACATGATTAATCTGCGTGTTTCCTCTCTCATGTTACGGTACAGTCACTCTCACACAGAATCACACTCATGCACAAAACAGTGTTCTGTTTTTATTTTATTTTATTTCAAGTTTAAATTAAACTGTAACAGGCTGGCTACGTGACGAGGATGAATAGCAGTCAGTGGTTCGAGTTCCTGCTGGTGAAAGTGAAAATAAATGAGGAAAGATGTGATTTCAGTCTGGATTTAAAAGTATCGCCGGAGCTCGCTGCCTGAATGTTTAATGGTAAATTATTCCAGAGAAGCGGAGCTTGCTGGGTAAATACTCAACCACCAAATATGTTCTTATTAAATCAAAGAACTGGCATCAAGGGAACATAAAGGATGTTATATGGAGAAATAAGGCTGCCGATAGAGGAAGCCAGTCCATTTAAAGCTTTATAGGTGAGGAGAGGATTTTTAAAATCAGGTAGACTCAAATCAAGAGTGGGCAGAGTACGGATCCCTGTGGAACACCACATTTAACCTGAGAGCCAGAAGACATAGTACTAATATATGCAACAATTTGGGTTTATTAATTAGGTTAGCTGAACCAGGAGAGTCCCTGCCCTCCATGTGGATCAGCTGTCACATTTATGACATGTAAAAAATATGAATTTAATAAATTTGACACATGAAGAAGGTTCTTTGTTCTTCATTACATTTGCTTTCTTAAAATTTTATTCCTGGATTGACTGAAGGCTTCTACAGCGAACAAGACAGCCAAATAAAATCTACGGTTTGTAATTAAAATGGTTTGTTTCGTGTCGCATGTGCTAGATAAGACCGTGTAGTGTTAGAGACGCTGTGACTCCAGGCGGGTGAGCGTCACTCAGTGTGACTGGAGGATTTATTGTGTCTGACAAATAAAGGAAATGATTATCGACTCTGGATTCATGTTCGTTGGCTCAGGACACACCCAGGAAGACTGAATCCCATACGGTCAATACAAGTCTTATTTTCTCTCCTCGTGAGCATCCTGAAATAAATATAAAGTCGAGATTAACACGGCCAGTCTCTTATAAACAGACCATATTTCATCCATTTAAAGCAGCCTCCTTTAAAATGTACAATCCACCGAGGCCTGTGAACAAATCAATGATATTTTTGTCTCTACACTCGCTTGCTTTTCTTCTCACTGTGCACTTCACAAGCTCAGTTGGCACACAAACCCTCCTCAGTGTTTTTGGGGCAGCAGACATCAGAGAGAATCTGTGACAGCAGCGTCAGAGCTGATTGGGTTTATCTAGAGCAGAGAGAACAAACACGACTGTAATTCAATTAGTGCCCTGCCTGAGTTTATGTACTGGATGGCAGATAATGATGGTAGGAAGCAGATGGCCATACTGATTTCACTTCTCTCTAAAGCTATTCTCTTTATTTCAGATTCAAACATGAGCTGCTGCCTCTAATGTTTTCTGGAAAGACTAACAGACTGATGTAGTTTCAATGTATTGTGTCAAATTCAGTTGACTCCTCAGTATTTGTATATTAGGACTCATGTTGATGCAGTTCAGCATTGGTACAAATCAGCCAGGAAAGTGTCAGTCCAGTAAAGTAGTCTTTAACGCTTGGCAGGCCTGTCGCTGTCATTTGTCCCCGAATGCTAAACATGCAAATAGAAAACCAAACTGTCCTTTTGTTTGTGTATTTGGGGCATCGCCTCACAGTTTGACCTTTTTATCAGAGAGCACAATGCACGGCAACACGAGTAAATGAACAGAACCCAGATAGAAAGGCTTAAATCTGCAGAACAATGAGAGAAAGAATAAGGCACAACGCCTGCAGGCAGATTAGAGTTGTTTCCTTAAATCAGATCTTTGAGACAGACTGCCTGCACTGTGGTTTACTATTGACCACATCAGAGCTGTGTTTCCACATATGACCAGCCTCTATGCATGGAAGAAACACAGGCCAGATGACAGGATGGATCTGTCACCGTCCACCACGGGCAAACTTCAAACCAAACAGATTCAGACTGAAATCAGCTGAAAGACGAGTGCAAACGTCGCTTTAATTCAGAAAAGCCACAGACGATCCACGTCTTTGCTCATTTAGTCTGGGAGTGGCAGGACTCCCAAGATGGGCTTCAATCACAACAACTCTTCAGAAACCTGTGGATGACATGACGGACACAACGTCCATAATTTATACTGTCTACTGTCACACACACCTAGTGTTGCTGCAGCTGCCAGTAGCTCCTCATAGGATGCTGATTGGTCCATGACCTGTGTGTTTGGACACAAGAGCATAGCTGGAAGTCTGACACGGTGGATTCTCGAGTTATCTTGTAATTGCAGCTGCCGCACATAGTTAGATACAATCTGCATATGAACCAAAACAGGCAGTCAACAAATCATAAGAGGAGCGTCTTGAGGGCTGTTATCACGACACCCCACACCGACCCTCTCCCTTGCTGGACCTCATATTGAATCTTGTAAATTGGATTGTTTGTGGTTGTGGATGTGGGAATTGAAATGCTCTGATGGCCTGAGCTCATAATGGATGTGCAGCTGGTTTTATCTAATGGACGCGTAGTAACCACTAAAACAAGACAGAAAAGCTCTTTTTGTGCACTTCAGACGAGGAAATGAAGCTCTTGTTGTTCTCTGTGGAAGTGTTCTGGTAATTTACCGCTCTGGTCTCGTGTTAAAACATCAACACGTCAGAACTGGAAGTAACAATGTGCTCCCACCAAAGTGGACCTCAAATCTCAGCGAGGAACGGGGAAGAAATGACCTGCCCTGCCTTTCATTCATCTTTAAGTAATTGTGGACCTCAGCACTGAATGGACGCTGAAAAGGAGAGACTGGGAAAGAAATCCTCAATTATCCGTCCATTGTGTGTCTTTTTTTAATAAATCTATCTCTTCCCTCTCGCTTCAACTCGCTGGTTAATAAATGAGCTCTGCTACATGCGTGACAGCTCGGTGTGCAGTAATGCACTGCAGCTAAAAGGTGCAGTCTGAGGTCTGGCCCTTAACCAGATAAGAGCTCCTTTGTAGAGGGCTGGTAATTGACCAGTCATGGGTTAAGACCAGTGGCTTGTTCTCCACACACTGAGTAATGAGGCTAAGATGAGACTCATCAGGCTTTTGTGCAGAAATAGATTGATTATTGTGAATCCTTGGATTTTAGAGTGTCAGGGTAATGTTTATTACCCCGTAAGTCATCTGTAGACCGGCGGCTGATTCTGTCTTAGCCCCTAATAAAGGGGACAGGCTGTCATCGGACAGACAAAGAGAAGAAATGAGGACGTTAACTGCTCACACGTGATGCAAGTGTGAGCACTTTAGGTGCTTTACCTGGAAATGTCACGTTTTCTTGGTGTGAATACATTTCAGTGCACGGTGTGCAGACTCTGCTTTGTTGATTCTTCTTATCTGCCACCTGTGAGGATTTGGGATGTTTGTGCTGGAGCTTTTCATGAGCGTCGTGTTAATGTCGCAGAGTATTAACAGACACAAGAATAGCTTTGGTGGCAACTTACAGCAAGCTCTATTCCCTATTTTCTGCAGATCAGACCATAACAACATGGCTGTATTTGGATTTAACTGTTCCTTTTTTTTCATATAGATTATTCGGGTCAGCAGGACTGTTCTTATAATAGAATAAACCAGCCAATCTGCAGCTACTGCTGGACAGTCCTACGTTAAACTGTGTCATACTGCGTACAGCTCACACATAGAAACCAAATTCATACACACGACTGACTACATCAATGTGAACTGCTTGACTTGTTAGAAGTCTTTGACTCACTTCCAGTCAAATCATTAGAGTGCAGTTCAGGATTGCAGGCACTGGTTTTTTCTCCATCCAGCACCCGGCTCTGTATCCATATGTCTTGTCTGGCTCCTGCTGTGGCCTGTAAGTCACCCTCCGGACATCCTCACCGCCCCACTGTTAAAGGATTTCTTGTCATTTTGATTCAGGACTTGTTCTTTTCGTTCTCGGACCGCCTGTTTCATCACAAACTGCTTTCGTTGTTGAGTTCTGGTCAAAGACCTGAAGATGAATCGTTGGAGATTCGTTGCTCAAACTGGATTTGTTGGATTGTGTTACTTTTTTTTGGTGCTGTAAACATGTCTCTCTTATTTAGCTTGTTTTTATCTGGTGCTGTGATGGATCAATGCAGAGGTGTCAGAGGTGATCAGACCTTTGTTCCATCCCTTCACATCTATAACGTCTCTCCATCTATCGGACCACCTCTCACATGCCGCTGTGTCTCCTCATTACTGTTTCTGTAACAGCGCTGTGAGTCTGGACCCATAGGCTCAGTGCTAATGGTTTCCTAAATGGCAGGTAGCATTAGATTATAATGAGCCTGAGTCCAAGGGTGAGCGTGTACGGCTCTCATTAGAGTTCTGTGTTGAACTTTTAATAGTCCTTTACCTCCTGGGTGGCTCTTGGTCCGGTTCCATCAGACTTGAGAGGTTCGTCTGTGGTTTGAAGGCAAATTAAAAGTAATGGAACATTTAGCAGAAGTGTACAGCGGTTTGAATGCACGGCGACCAGCATCCATCACTGCCTGTATTTGTCTTCGGCTGACACTGAAGAGCAAGAACAATCATACAACACTGATCGTTTCTTTCTCTTTATGCATTTATAAGTGTGTGTTTGTGTGTGTTTAACACTGCTATGTTGTTACCTGGGAAGAGACTTTCTTGTTTACTGTTGAGCTGAAGTATTTTATCTGCCCGGCAGGACTGTGTGTGACTGTGTGTGACTGTGTGTGTGTGTTTGTGTAGTTTGGTGTCCTGATATTGGTTTCTCTTGTTTACTGTTGCACACTGGCAATATTTTTTGTGCTGCAAACAGTGTGTGTGTGTGTGTGTGTGTGTGTGTGTGTGTGTGTGTGTGTGTGTGTGTGTGTGTGTGTGTGTGTGTGTGTGTGTGTGTGTGTGTGTGTGTAGGTGCTGGCAGCATTATAACGAGTCGAGGGAGGCAGAGTGTGTGTGACAGCCGAAGAAAAACAAATCAAAACACATCAGATGTTCTGACTCTCTTTTCATTGTTGACCTCTCTCTCTCCATTCATCGTCTCTTTTCAATTGTTGCTCTGTCTGTACCAACACACACACACACACACACACACACACACACACACACACACACACACACACACACACACACACACACACACACACACACACACATACACAAACAACAGCTATAGTTGCTCATTTTGTCTCATCACAGAGCTATGAAAAACAACTTTGTACAAGGCTGTGTGTGTGTGTGTGTGTGTGTGTGTGTGTGTGTGTGTGTGTGTGTGTGTGTGTGTGTGTGTGTGTGTGTGTGTGTGTGCGTCTCCATTCCTCTTCTTCTTGTCTTTCCTGCCTCCAGTCTGTTTGTGCTCTCTCTGTTGCCATAGTTTCTCTTGTACATCATGACCGGCCTCTGATTGGCTGGAAGGTGTGTCAGTGTGCAGAGTAAACAAATATCTCCATGTTAAAGTATTTTTACTCACTGTCAGTTTAACCACACAGACAGTAATCAGAAGATTCTCCAGTTACCTGCACAGAAAGCTCCGCTCAGTTACTGTAAGAAGACTAAATGCAGTTTCTCATCTGTAACTAATTAGGTCTCTGACATCATCGTTGGTGCTGAGGGACCGGGAAGAATCTGTATCTGTACTCGTTAATTACCGTATTCTTGTTTAGCAGACGGTTACAGAAAGCAACAATAACGCTGAGCTAAAGCTAATTAATGCGATGTAACACATGACATGAGTGAGCCTGTCGCAGGACTCTGCTCACGTGAACGTGACGTAAGTCTTGCTTCTGCTTAGAGTTGTCACGATACTAAAATGAGTAACCACGATACTATACCAGACAAAGTATCGCGGTTCCGGGTATTATCGCGATACTGCAGCCTTTTTTTATTATTATTATCTTTATAAACTGCAATGTATTTGTACAAGTTAGTTTGAAACAACAACGTTTGTTTTTAAGCAAAATTAGTGTTGCCACTGACGAAGACGCCACGGCAGACTCGCTGCTCGGGCCCGGTGCTTCTGCCACGGTGAGTGTGTTGTCTCGTGTCTGGGCGAGACAGAACTTTAGCTTGTTGTTTGTTTTGAAGCGAGTTTCTATCGAAGCGGAGCTGTCTTCATGGAGTTCATGCTTGCCGGCAGAAACACGCGAACAGCCAATCAGCTAACAGACGGGCGGACCCAGCGTGCAACAGCCTATCACATCACTGGACGTCACCAGTAACGGGCAAACAGCCAATCATTCAGCAGCTTTGTAGTTCGGTTGCAGCGCATGCCATGTTTTTTTACGAGTGAGTAGCATGCAGTGAGAAGCCGGGAGGAGAGCAGAGGCGGCCGCTATGTAGCGGAGACTGGCACCAGTAATATAGTAATCCACGGTAGTACCGTCGTGTAAAATTTCTAGTATAGTAGTGATGGTTATGATTTGGCACCGCGGGGTACCGGGTATACCGTGGGTATCGTGCAACTCTACTTCTGCTACATTTTGTTTTTTGTCCGTCACTCACTCAGTTTTCATCCTGTCTGATTCGTGTCCACAAGGCCTCAAAATGTTTGGAGGAGATTGTGGCTCCTTCATTCTGACTCTGGAGTCCACTGAAGATATTTTTACTTGCAGGAAACATTAATTGAGTGCTGAGACGCTGGCAGAACTTAGTTCATCATGAAGACATTCTCTCTGGTTTGGTTTCAGATACCGGAGCTTCTTTCAGTCATTAATCATGTTCGCTGTGCGCACATAGAGTGAGCTGCATCTTTACAGTTAGGTTTGGTGTGTGCTGCACACTGAGCGTCAGGGTTCGTGGTATCTTATTATCACTTGCAGCCAATCAACAGCAGCATATGAGTGATTTGTGTCAGCGGGTTATTTATAATTAATGTTAATTCTGTGAGTAACTTGATGAGCTTGATATCTGTTGGATTTCTTCCAGACACCGCAAGCAGAGAGTGATGCCTCTCCGGTCTCGCTGAACGTGTCACATAAATTTTGCGGAGCGGCATTCTCCGGTTAATCTTTGATTCATATCAATAATTTAAGTTTGGAGGAGCTGCAGACGATGTCAGGCCCGGCGCCTACAGACAGGACATGAAGATTCAACGAGCAGCTAACTCGACTTCAGCATCAACTTTCATCCCTTTACTCATCAGCAGCTGTGGAAAGCTCTCACTTGTTATCAGACACACATTTAATCAACATTTAGGTCGATATAAGTAACAGGTTTGTTCCTCTCTTAAAGGACTTGGCACATGTTCCTCATCTTCTGCCTCGTGTTCCTCATCTTCTGCCTCGTGTTCCTCATCTTCTGCCTCGTGTTCCTCAGCTTCTGCCTCGTGTTCCTCATCTTCTGCCTCGTTTTCCTCATCTTCTACCTCGTGTTCCTCAGCTCCCAGCCTCGTGTTCCTCGTCTTCTGCCTCGTGTTCCTCAGCTTCTGCCTCGTGTTCCTCATCTTCTACCTCGTGTTCCTCAGCTCCCAGCCTCGTGTTCCTCGTCTTCTGCCTCGTGTTCCTCGTCTTCTGCCTCGTGTTCCTCAGCTTCTGCCTCGTGTTCCTCATCTTCTGCCTCGTGTTCCTCATCTTCTGCCTCGTGTTCCTCATCTTCTGCCTTGTGTTCCTCATCTTCTGCCTCGTGTTCCTCATCTTCTGCCTCGTGTTCCTCATCTTCTGCCTCGTGTTCCTCATCTTCTGCCTCGTGTTCCTCATCTTCTGCCTCGTGTTCCTCATCTTCTGCCCCGTGTTCCTCATCTTCTGCCTCGTGTTCCTCATCTTCTGCCTCGTGTTCCTCATCTTCTGCCTCGTGTTCCTCATCTTCTGCCCCGTGTTCCTCATCTTCTGCCCCGTGTTCCTCATCTTCTGCCTCGTGTTCCTCATCTTCTGCCTCGTGTTCCTCAGCTCCCAGCCTCTTCAAAGCTGAATGTTGCAGCTGCTTCCTGATCAGATCGATGGCATGACAGTGGAGCAGAGACATGAATGAATCTTTAAGAGCTGAGATTTACTGTACGGCAGCACGCTCATCTTTCTCTTTCTCATCTGACAGCTCTTCAGCTCCCGGTGTTTCCTCCACAATCTGACCTCGATTACTCCTCTCTGTCTGTCTGTCTCTGTCTCTCTGTCTGTCTGTCTGTCTCTGTCTCTCTGTCTGTCTGTCTGTCTGTCTGTCTGTCTCTGTCTCTCTCTCTGTCTGTCTGTCTCTCTGTCTCTCTCTCTGTCTGTCTCTCTCTCTCTCTCTGTCTGTCTCTCTCTATGTCTCTCTCTCTGTCTCTCTCTCTGTCTGTCTCTCTGTCTCTCTCTATGTCTCTCTCTCTGTCTGTCTCTCTGTCTCTGGTGTCTCGCAGACATATGTTCACTTTCTTTTGCGCACTCTGATCAATAATCCAATCTATACGCCCTCATCACTATCTCAGGCACGTACGTCTCACTGACTGGGAAAGTCAGACAGACGGGTAGTTAGTCACAGAAAAGGAGACTGTCAGACAGACAGACGGGTAGTTAGTCACAGAAAAGGAGACTGTCAGACAGACAGACAGACGGGTAGTTAGTCACAGAAAAGGAGGCTGTCAGACAGACAGACGGGTAGTTAGTCACAGAAAAGGAGACTGTCAGACAGACAGACAGACGGGTAGTTAGTCACAGAAAAGGAGGCTGTCAGACAGACAGACAGACGGGTTGGTGATGCTGAAGACTTGGCATCAGCCAAACCTTTGAGTTCCCACACTGTTTGAGGCTGGATGCTCTCACATGTTCCCAGGCAGGTCGGCCTCTACGTGACTGAATGTTTTATTCACAGAGACAGAATAAAGAAAGGCATGGAGCTGCTGATGAAACCTCTCAGGCCGACCATGTCATTGAGTTTTCATTGTCTAACTGGCACTAAAACACACTTACAACACTCAAACCCCTGACTGCTGCTCTCAATAACATCGACTGCTGCTCTTAATGATTTCCTCTAGTCGTAGTAAATCAAATCTCTTCCAGCCGGACAGGTTCTCTGATCGGAGACAGTTTTCTTCCTCTTGGACGTTCCGTCCGTGCATTTTTTTCCCGCCCTCACACACACACACCTCACACTACATGCTGTTACTGGCTGAGGATAACGTATCCACCGGCCAAGAGTTGACGCCCAGAAGCCAAATGGAGGCTGCGGGGTCTGTGCAGATAGAGACACCGGCAAGTGATGATTGAGACAGATTTCTTTAGTCTGGGTCTGTATGTTGTCTTGTTGAGGACAGTCCTGCTTGGTTCGCTGTTGGACGGACAGGCGGATCTGCATGTGTGTTTTTTGTGTTTATGCTAATAAAAAATAAATAGTTTGCATGCACTGAGTGAATAAAACTAATAAAACTTCTTTAACTGTTTCAGGGCAGCTGAACCGCCTCAACCCCGTCAGTCTGGTTTGGGTGAGTAAATGTTTGGAGTCTTTTTGTGTGTGGAAATAAGTGGTGAAACTTACTCTGTGCAAAGTTGTAATGAGCGTTTGGTTTATTATGCATGAACAAATGTTTGATGGGGAGAGATCCAGCCTCACACACACACACACACACACACACACACACACACACACACACACACAGAGTCACAAAGAGTCACAAAGAGGCTGCTTTGTTACAACTCTCTCTCTCTCTCCTCTGGTTTCCTTCATTCTCTCTGAATACTAAACATCTCAATGCCGTTATCCACTGCCAGGAAACCACAGACTGCCCTGTGTGTGTGTGTGTGTGTGTGTGTGTGTGTGTGTGTGTGTGTGTGTGTGTGTGTGTGTGTGTGTGCGTGTGTGCGTGTGCGTGTGCGTGCGTGTGCGTGTGCGTGTCTGTGTGTGTGTTTGTGTGTGTGTGTGTGTGTTTGTGTGTGTGTGTGTGTGTGTGTGTATGTGTGTAACTTTACACTGTGTGTGTTTGTGTGTGTGTGTGTGTGTAACTTTACACTGTGTGTGTATTTCTGGTGGCAGTTTCACGTGTGTTAGTGTGCGTGCTGTGAATGCATGTATGTCTTTGAGTTGCTCAATCTGAGAGCTCTGTAAACAGCTTTGTGTGTGTTTGTGTGTGTGTATGTGTGTGTGTGTGTGTGTGTGCGTGTGTGTGTTTGTGTGTGTGTGCATGTGTGTGTGTGCGTGCGTCTTCCCTCGGGCCTTTATCTAATGCATGTAACAGGAGGACGGTGACTCGTTTCCAATGACAAACAGGCTATTACCTCCACATTTGTAGCGTTTGTCTTGATCTCTTCGTCTCTCCTTCTTCTTCTTTTCGTCGCTCTTCTTCTTCTTCATGTTTTGCGTCACAGTATTTCAGCTTTCTTTCATTTTAAACTTCTTAAACGTGTCTTTGCTCCTCGCTCAACTTATTTGCATCCAGGCTTCACGCAGACTTTAGTTCCAGATGATAACTTTGCTAGTTTGAATTCCCAAATGACATCAACAGGCTCTTATTTTTATTTAGAAAGGTTTGATGCTGAGAAAGTGACGTCTGGAAACGTCTCGCTCAGGTGTGCAGCAGCAGCCGGCTGCTCTGTTTCTGCTGCTAAATGAAGAACGAGGTGATGGCAGAGTCGCTCTGAGCTGCTCAGGAGATGCTGGATATTTTTAAATGTTAAATATTTCAAGTTTTTTTTGTGGAGATGCCAACTCCTGAGTTTCATTTGGACAGACAGGGTAACAGCATGATGTCTCAGTGTGTGATGGGATGTTCCTCTCTGTTAAAATCTGGGCCTTTGACTCAGGATGGTAATATCTGAGTCTAAATTCAATCATGTTTGATGATGTTTTCATCCAGTTGGTTGGAAAACATCCGCAACAGTGTCAGCAGTTTAGTGTTAGTACGTAAATTTAGCATCCACTTCACTAAATGAAAGAATCTTTTCTGCAGTGTGAAGAAAATCAGCCTTTTCTCTCCTTTTTATTAAAACATAATTTATAGAATTCTTGGCTTATTGCCTCTTCGTGTCACATCCTCCCTCGTTTTTATCGTTCTCATCATATTTCAGTCTCTCCCTCTGATTACGTCCCTCTCTCCTCCCTCTCTCCTCCATCTCTGATTTAATGGCAGTGATTGGGCACCGCCAGACAATAAAATGAGCTGTATTCCTGACTGGACGACTGACCTGTAATGGGATGAGCTGAGTGTGTTTTTAGAATAATTACCTCACCATCACAGTGATTAATGCTCAGGCCATGTCCTCTCTTCTCTGTCTGCATCCAGCAGAGTTTACACCTGATGACTCTCATTGTGTCACATCGTATAACACTTTATCACCTGTTAACGTTTCCCGTTCAGTGGAAGTATCTGGTCGTGTGTGTGTCTATACGTTAGTCCTGGTAAATTAAATTCATCGGCCACATAAACTTGTGAACAATCTATCTATCTGCATAACCCTCTGTGACAGTAATTTCTGACATTGGAGGAACCAAATAACTAATCAATGAACCATTGATTCATTGAGCAGTGAATCATTGAAGCTGCTGCTGTTGTCTCATTGATGTGACGTGATTGGAAGTGGCAACACGAAACAGGCTGAAGAAGAAGAAGCAGCAACATCATTAAACAGAAAAATCAGATTTCATCAAGTTTCTTCATCTTCATCACTAACAGCGTTCATGCACTGTGCCTGTGTCACATCTTCTTAATCATTCAGGCTTTGCTGCTCCCTCCTCGCTCACACTCTCTCTGTTTGCAGAATACAAATCTGTAAACCTGCAGGGATTTGAACACATAACCTTGTTCTTTTTTTTTACACTGCTGCTTCTCAACCAACAATTCAATTTGTTACTTGGCTGATTAACACAGCCTGATGCACAGCAGAAGGTTTGGGATGAAAATGATTGAAGCATAATCGATATTGAGGAAGATGTCCTGTGTGTGGAAAAGAAGTAAAATCAATATGTGACACGTTAGCCACAGCTCCGGATTACAACGCTCATTAATGTGAAATATGACAGCGTCAAATATTCACCCATGAAGATGAGTTATCAACGACACAGTGACATCCTGATGATTCGTCTGGATTGTTTTGTCTTTGTTTTGACATTGGAGAGGTCGGAAGAGACAAAGCACGAGATCGAACATAAAGAAATAACATTACCTCAGTGCCACAAACTGACAGTCCACAAGCGTCCCCATGTCCAAATGTCCAACTTCACAGCAGAAATAAACATGTTTACAGCCTGGTACAAAAAACAGTTTTGGTCTCTGTAGCTAATTTCCCCGTTCATGACAACTGTACTGAGGGTGAATTTATATACAACTCACCTGTTCAGGTTATATTAAGGCTTAAAGTTATGCAGGATTAAGAGCGTGGACGCTTTGATTGACAGGTGGCTCTTCAGAAACCTGTGGTGTCGTACAAACTAAGATGCAACACAATGAAAGCGCCTGAACAGCGTGCGGGTCAAAGATCTCTGAGAAATGCAGCAGGTTGATGAACGCTCGGCAGATCTGAGCCGACTCTTCCATCCGGCGACTCGTTGGACTGTGTAATCAGTTTTGAACGTTGCATCGTCTCATCGAGGAATATTTGAACGGCCTGATGCTCTCACAGCTCCACGAAGTTCATACACCAGTGTGTGTGTGTGTGTGTTTGTGTGTGTGTGTGTGTGGTGTGTGTGTGTGTGGTGTGTGTGTGTGTGTGTGTGTGTGTGTGTGTGTGTGTGTGTGTAGATAGCTACGTTCTGCGTGACGTGAACCTTCCTGTGACTCCAAAGGGTTACTGATGTGTGTGTGTGTGTGTGTGTGTTGTCTCGAGTGGTTTCTGCCTGGATACAGCTGTGTGTGGACGGCTGGTTGGGCGGAGGGGAGGAGTGTGTGGGTGGATGGAGAGTGGTGGTGGGTAGTAATTGGCTTTCAGGGAGGAGACCAAAGGGGAGTTGGATGTGTGTGTGTGTGTGTGTGTGTGTGTGTGTGTGTGTGTGGTGTGTGTGTGTGTGTGTGTGTGTGTGGACACTGATCCATAAA
>CM014090.1:3437396-3454896 GCA_004119915.2 Collichthys lucidus | reverse complement strand
AACTGCTGCAGGAGGAAACATTTTCACAGAGTTGGATGGATTCATAAAGAGAAGACACAGGAAGAGCAGCAGGGAGGCAGAGAAAGAGGAAGGAGGAACAGAAATAGCCCGAGCCGAAGAAGATCTCACCGAAGCAGAAAATGATCAAGTTCAAACAGGAGCCACTCATTTTGCACCTACAGGGATCGAACACGGCCACCTCAGATTAGAAATTCTAATTCTGAAGCATTTATCAGTATTTTCTATAATATGTTTGGATTTCTGTGAGGATCCATACACTGTGTCTGTTTGCATACTTACATTTGCTACAGTATATGTCAAAGTTCAGCGTGCTGTGGGTACCTGGGCGCTGCACTCAAAGCGGTGGAGTGAAGGCTGGAGCAGACGAGCTGCTGTAGCTCAGGTTGCTGCAAAGGTTAATGCTGGCTCTGGTAGAAAAGATCAGAACACACAGCGTGTAGCTGCAGACCGGTCAGTGTGTCCATGCTGACCCCAGGCACCAGGATGCATTGCATGGGTAGAAGATGATGTGCTGTTCTGGGTCGTGCCATTCATGTGGATGTTATTTTGACATGTACCACCTATCTGCTGTTGCAGACCATGTCCAGCCTCTCAGTATTCTCTGATAGCTGTATCCTCTTTCAGCAGGATGATGCATCCACCCACAGAGCAAACATGTTTCAGGGAGAGTTTGAGGAACACAACAACAAGTGCAAGATGTTGACTTGGACAAACCAGCAAGTCCGATCGGATACCCTGCAAAATATTAGGCAGGTCGTCGAATGTTACGGCGGATCTGTGTGCAGTATGTTTTGTAATTCTGCAAAGTATGAGCAGTAAAATGTCACGATGCAGTCATCATTTCTGCAAAGTGTAAAACACGTCCTAATGTGATTAGCACACTACACCAGGTGCACGGTGTACCACGCAGAAGTACCTGAACTGAGACACAGCGATAGTTTTCTATTGTTCCTGCATAAGCAAGCTCAAGTTGACTGAGTCACAGCAACACAAAAAGTCTTTTCAAACAAACATGGACGACAGCTCGGCGATCCTCAGCTCAGATGAGTCACCGTGTTTGTTCGAGCTGCACAGCTGGAGCAGGTCGGTGAGCGTTTATCATGGAAACACTTTGAAATTAAAATCCGATATTTGATCAAACCATCTGCCGGCTGATCTGTGTGGAGTGCTGAAGTGAGACGTGACGTTAATTGTGTTTCAGTCGCAGCATTTATCACGTCATGCTGACTCATTTAATAAAGTCAATACAATAGATTCGCTGCTGATAGGTCATTAAAACTCAAGGAGGATTAATGAAGACGTGAAGAGTTTGTCCGTGTTTACTTGGTTCTGCACTGAAGGCTGTTTCTTCAGGAGCACAAAGTGTTGAATGAAAATGAGAATAAAACGTGGATGATTGAGTTTGGAGACCACAGAGCGATAGATCACATTATAAACTAAAGGATGCTGCTGATCTTCATTTAGCTGCCCTCGTTCACTTTGTACGTGTTCTGACATTTTCCTGGCTCACAGCCGGACTGAACCGCTGCTTCATCACTGAAGCAGGTTAACATCAGTGAAAAGAAGCAGAGATGTGAATTTATTCCAACGTTTAAAAAGTTTAAAGAAGCAGCAGTGCACTCGACTTTGATCAATCGATCGATGAACTTCTTTGTTGCGCTAGCGAGAATCGTTCAGGCTAAATGTTAACCGAGTCATCTCATTTAGAAAGAAGAGTGTGATGACAGCTCTGACAGCGAGTCTAAAACCAGCACATAGAAATGACTGAATGTTGCTGTAGCAAAATAAAGAATAAAAGTTTACTCTTTTTTTTTTTTGGTAACTATATTTTCTGTCCACTTTTGTCACTTCTCCACTGGCTGGTACCAGCTCGACTCGGTTTGGTTCTGCTCGACTCGACACGGTTTGGTTTGGGAGCTACCGTTCTCCACTACAAAATAGTTGAGGTACCAGTTGCTATGGTGACCGTAAGGGTGTGAGTGTCTGTCGCGGTGTTGTAGCCTAACTGCTGTGCTGTCAAACTGAGGCAGACACGGAGCTGAGGTAATCGAATGTCGCGGCTTGACAACGACACTGACGTAACGGCAATAATCACTACGTCACCATTTAGTATCGGCTCAGCCCGTTTGGAAGCTCGGCAAAGGTGGTACTAGAAATGGTACCGGGTACCAGGTACCAAGTTTTAGTAATGGAAAAGCAAAAAAGCCGAGTAGAGTCGAACCGAGTCGAGCTGGTACCAGCCAGTGGAGAAGCGACTTTTGAAAAGTGAGTGTTGAGCGCTGGTGTTCGTCCACCTCTGCAGTGCAGTGATGAAGAACGCCTCGATCATCTGATTGCTCAGGTGATTGTGGGTAAAATCCACTGAGCTCAGACTCGAATCGTTAGTTTCTCCTCTGTCTGTCTCATTAGCAAAGATTGAGAGTTAAGATGACGATCGGTCAAATCAGCTGCTGCAAACGAATGAGCTGATCAACTTTCCTTAACATCATCTAAATCATTTACACTTCATTGTTTTGAACCAGGATCCTCAGTATTTTCTTTAAGCAACATGTGAAATATGTTTGACCAACATTTAGGCACTGATATTAATGACTATGGTCGAGATCAGGGCCAAGTAAACTGGATGGTTTACATATAGTGAGGAAGAGGAGGAGATGATGTGACTGAAAATACAATCACCATTGTGCTGAAACACCCAGCCGAGCTTTCTCTACACACACACACACACACACACACACACACACACACACACACACACACACACACACACACACACAGTGAATACTTAAACCTGCAGGACGTGAATAACTGCAGTGGATGTTCACATGACTGGCCGAGGATGAAGCTAAGCTCCAGCACTTTATCACAGAATATATCTTCTCAGCTGCAGATTCACGGCGTGTAATGATGTGTAAAAAAACATGTAGTTGGGTTTCACTTTAACTGTTCTGGTGGAGCTGCTTCTCAGCCACGCGTGCTGAGAGTGTTAAGTTCAACACAAACACTGTGTGGATGTGTTTATGACGACACGTAATCCGGCTGTTAACCGTCAGAAATGTCACTCCTTCCATTAAATATCCTTCAGATTAAGTCTAAGCTCTGACTGTGAGAGTCTCATCTCGTCCTCACTGATTTTGTGTTTACTTACGTATACTGGTTTTCATCACACACACGTGAACAGAAACATTTCAATCCTGGTTGATTTAGTGACGTCACGCCACATTTTACTACTTAAACCTCACACATGAATGGACACGCCATGAGCAGCGAGTCTTTCTGTCTGTGAGGATTCATTAAGTTTTAATTAAAGCAACACTGTCTAACTTCTCACACTATGTACGATCACTCGTGACAATTTACGAAAAGTCGCAGACCACCAACTAGTTCACTGATCCTGATGAAACTGGAGAGTGTTTTTGACGAGGAGCCAGTGTCGTGCCAGAACCGGAGCTGGGCAGCCTCTACGGACACAATGTCAGAGGAGAAGAGAGCGAAGAGGCCGGAGATATAATGTAGGACTGACTTTTAGTGGTTGGTGAGAGCTTGGTGAAATAAAAGGCTGAAAGACAGACGCCGAGCTGGGCTGACTGCTGCTGGACTAGTCACTGATATCAGCCGCTGCTGGACTAGTCACTGATATCAGCCGCTGCTGGACTAGTCTCTGATATCAGCCGCTGCTGGACTAGTCTCTGATATCAGCCGCTGCTGGACTAGTCGCTGATATCAGCCGCTGCTGGACTAGTCGCTGATATCAGCCGCTGCTGGACTAGTCGCTGATATCAGCTGCTGCTGGACTAGTCGCTGATATCAGCTGCTGCTGGACTACTCGCTGATATCAGCTGCTGCTGGGGACCTGGTTGATGTTTGGCTGTTTGCAAAGTCGACCATGCAGAGAGAGTTGCATATTAATACACTGGATGATTATTGCAGGAAACTATGAAAGTATTCACTTGTCACAACAGTCGCTGGTAGTCGTCCAGAAAACTCCAGCCTGGTGCTCGTCCTTCAAAATGAAGCAACATGTTTCATTTTCTATCATCAGGAGAAACGACATAGATAGAAAGACGATGAGATGAAATCCTCCGGTCCGGCTTGGCAGGATGCAGCTCGGCATCCTGGGGGATTTGCCGTCAGCATCTTGTTATTGCACCTCTGATTCGCCCGCAGCACAGCGGGCTGCATGGCTCTAATCTCATCTAATGCAGTGTGTTCATATGGGATGGATGATGGTATGTTGCAGCCAACAAATTGTTTTTTTTAACCCTCTGTCGTTTCCTCTCCCACCTCGGCTCCCAGTGTGGCTGGCTGAGCTCTCATCACATTTCCAGCATCCTCTGCAAATTACAGTTGAATGTCAAGTAAATGGTTTCCACTGAGCCGTGTCGTCATAATCCATGTTTTCCACGGTGCAGAGGGGAACGTGTGCGATGGTTTAGCAGAATATGTTTCATGCTGCATTATGTTTCTTGAATGATATCGGGGGTGAACCCCTGCTGTGTCTTTATAACACGGCTAAATAAACCAACAGCGGGCGGCTTGGACAAAATCATCTGAGCTTCTTTTATGTGAAGGTGACAGCAGTTTAATCAAAGTGCATACAGAGAAATGAAAACAGTGACAGCTGGTGACTCACTGTCAGCTTCAGTTACCTGTTAGTTAAATCATTCATGCAGGTTTATATGTGCTTTAATGTCTTCAGAATATTAATATAGTTTATGACACAAAGCATTTCAAACATTTTTATTGTACCAAAGAAGTGAATCACAATGTTCCTCTGCGTCTCCTCTGAGGCTGCAGCCTGACAGAGCATGTAACCTACTTTTTAAGATGCTTATTAAAGGGATAGTTCTGTATTACCCACTCGGGACACTCCCAGTTTGTAGATCAGGCAGGAGGACGTGCACAGAGGCTGAATGTGCTGACATGAAACGCCTCCGTTAGATACGAGAGCAGACTGACAAAAGATTAGCAGAACACAGGATGTATTTAAATCTGTGTGTCACGTCTGTTGCCACTATTTTCTTTTACTGGTGCATGAACACACCCCGGCTGATCGCAGGCTTCGCTGCCGTCCAGATGTGTCTTGCTCTCTCTGCTCTCCAGCTCCTCTCCCAGGTCCAGCACGATCTATATTAAGAAGGGAGAGTGAGTAGTCAACAGTATGCAGGTGCACCAATTACTCTCACCTGGCGCTGCTCTCCTGAGCCTCCCCACAGCTCTGCCCTGCAGCTGATGCACCGCGCCCCCTCCACAATCTGTACGAGACGAGACAGACAGCTTCAGCCTGTGAGGTGTCTTCACTCACTATTAATGTTTGCACTGCTTTACTTTGAAATCAGACAGTCAGCGTGTGTGTGTGTGTGTGCGTGTGCGTGTGTGTGTGTGTGTGTGTGTGTGTGTGTGTGTGTGTAAGCATAAACTAATTATACAATTTTAGTATCATATCAATTTTAGTCTTTTACATTGAATTAATTTTCTCGTTAGGGTTTTTGTTTCTGTTTAGATCAGAGGATGAAAAAGAGATGGGAACTGATTAATTTGATATGAGACTCTGTTTGATTTAATAACGGTTTCCAGATCTGTTGTAATGAGTGACTGCATGTGTTGGTGGATTAATTATATTTCATTCCTTAGAAAACATTTCTGTCCCAAATGTCTGTTGGAGATTTAGGGCAGTCTTTGTTCATCTGCAGTGTCCTGGAGGTCTGTATGTAATATCCAATAGGAGGGTTCAATGGCTGAACGGGTAGAAGAGGGAAGGGAGGAGAGAACTGGGTTGTAGATGGATGGACTGTTGTCGGCTGATGGTGGGAAGACAGGAGGGACTGAAGTGGGTTTGAGAGGCGTCTCTTCATCTCTACATGATTAGAGCCGTTGTGTTTCTTTGGTTGAATGATAGAGAGAGGAGGGAAAAGAAAAAGAGATGTGAGAGGTCTGAAAACTGTGGACGGATACAGTGTGCTGTAGGTGCAGAAATGAGTTCAAGGCATCAAAACATTCTGTCTTTGCAAACTACTACAACTCGTCTGCAGCCGGAGAATAGAGGACAAATGTCCCGGAGGTTTCTGGGACGAGGCGACTGAACATGAAAACATTTGGGGAACACTGAGCTAACTTTGATGTGACTGTGTGAAGATATAAATCTTCTCTCTCCATCAGATGGACCCTGAATGTGACAGCGTGGGTCTCTGGTGGCTCCAGTCTGTGCTGGGTGCCCTCGAGGAGCTCTGCGGGAGGTTTTCTGTATCAATTATCATAAGGATGGGACTTCATGGTCACCTGTTAGAGCAGGAGCCTCGTTACTATTTCCAAAGATGTATACAGACAAGAACACACACACACACACAGTCTTAAAGACACTCTGCTTACATTAGCATAAATCAGACTAAACATATTTCTGCTGAGCAGACGGAGATTCAGCGACAGAATTAAAGGATCAGATCTCAGGGAGCGTTTTGTTCTTCTCTAATCCAAACCACTTGTAGGACAAAACGGATCTGGCTCTGACTGCCGCTGCGATCAAACAGTTTCAACGTCTTTTTCATTTGAATGTTGTTGTCTTTGGTTTTTTATATTTACATAATTGGTTTCTGTTATATAATCATTTCTTCAGTAAAACTGAACACACGACAATCATCATCATCCATCCAGCAGCGGCTGATATCAGAGACTAGTCCAGCAGCGGCTGATATCAGAGACTAGTCCAGCAGCGGCTGATATCAGCGACTAGTCCAGCAGCGGCTGATATCAGCGACTAGTCCAGCAGCAGCTGATATCAGCGACTAGTCCAGCAGCGGCTGATATCAGTGACTAGTCCAGCAGCAGCTGATATCAGAGACTAGTCCAGCAGCGGCTGATATCAGCGACTAGTCCAGCAGCGGCTGATATCAGAGACTAGTCCAGCAGCGGCTGATATCAGAGACTAGTCCAGCAGCGGCTGATATCAGAGACTAGTCCAGCAGCGGCTGATATCAGCGACTAGTCCAGCAGCAGCTGATATCAGCGACTAGTCCAGCAGCAGTCAGTCCAGCTCGGCGTCTGTCTTTTAGCCTTTTATTTCACCAAGCTCTCACCAACCACTAAAAGTCAGTCCCACATTTACTCTTGTCCGGCGGCTTCTTGCTCGCTCACTCTCTCCTTTTCTCTTCTTAGCTTCCTCCGTCAGCGTCCTCTTCACCCTCTCCTCCTCTGCCATGATGTCCGTAGAGGCTGCTGAGCCTGGTTACATTGCCTGCTTGCCCAGCTCCAGTTCTGGCACGACACTGGCTCCTCCAAGGCCCCTGGTGCTCTGAGCCACAGTCCAGGCAGCCCAGCTAACAAAAATTCCTTCATCTTCCTCCCTCCTGTTCTGTTTTCTGTTCACGTGGTCCTGGTGTGATGGACTCGAGTCAAACCAGTGCCTGATCAGGCCTCTTCTATTTAACTTGACTGTCGCAGCGCCGTCACAGTACAGATACAGTATGTGCCGTACTTTTATTACACTGCCAAAGTGTTTATCTTATTTAATTTGCTTCGTAGAGAGCAGCGATCGCAGCGAGGAGAAGGTTTCCATTTCAAACAGTTTCCCTACATCACGACATGTACGTGCCGCATTACACGTACATTTATCATACTCAGCATAATCGTGTTTACGTTCTTCCCTCAGAGCCAGAAGGTTTAAGGCTGAAAATGAGAAGATCGCTCAAACTGACCAATCACAGCTCCGCATGATGCTGTATGTCTGATGTTCACGTGTTCTTATTCTGCACCCCTGCAGATAAAGTACTATAGATACATGCACCACAGTGAAACATGAAGTACAAACGGCGTAAAGTGAACACGGCCTCCTCGCAGAGCTCAGTCCTGCTCAGCTGTGAACGCCGAGCTCTCTGAATTATTCAGCGTGAGTTCGAAGAAGAAGAAGAAGAAGAAGAAGAAGAAGAAGAAGAAGAAGAAGAAGAAGAAGAAGAAGAAGAAGAAGAAGAAGAAGAAGAAGAAGAAGAAGAAGAAGAAGAAGAAGAAGAAGAAGAAGAAGAAGCGTCTCAGGCACAAACACTCACACAGGGCAGCGGCTTTTCAGGTTTCATTACACCGTTCTGAAAATAATATTTGATGCAATTATGAGCCAGAAATTCTGTGGCTGAAGTGTCAGACACTGTCAGATATTTAAGATGAAAATACTCAGTGATGGTCACTTCATAGTTTAGAGAATAAAAAGTCATTTGTAAGTGCGTAACAAAACACACCGTAACGTCAGCTGTCTCTAGGGTGAAAGCTGTGTGCTTCTACAGCCGCAGCCTCCACCATGCAGACTCTGTATACTGCGTCACCTCAAACTGAACAGCACTCAAACATCCAGAAATGCTGTGACAGTGGCACCAGGAACGAGCTGGATGGGAATGAACTGGGAGTTTTTATTTGTTAGAGACACACACACACACACACACACTTACATGGACATGATGAAATTGGATCAGTGTCAACAGCAGAGAGCGGCCCAGTCAGGAAATAAAGAGGCTGAACTGAGTGACTGGGAATAGATTGACAGGAAAATAGATGAGAGAGGATGAGAGCTGCTGAAGACACAGAAAAGAGGTCAGTGCAAACAACGGACCAACAGAGTGTAATTAGGGAGCATGGAGAGAGGTCGAGTACACAAAGAAATACAAAACCAGAGCATGATTAGGAGAGAGAGATAGAGAGTGAAAGAGGAGAGAAATGTTCCATGAATACATAAACAACACAATTAGGAGAGAAAATGAAAGAGGCGGACTGAGGCTGAAACACAATCAGAAGCAGAAGAGAGGAAGAGCGGCTGGGAGTGTTTGACGCAGTAATCTGGAAAGGAAGAAATGAGTCTCAGAGAAGTTCCCTCTTTATTTATTGTGGACGACCTGATAGTCGTTCACACAATCATCCCGGCTGAGTGACTCCATCGTAGCGTGGCGTTTGCCTCCGGCACTGCTCTCAGTCATGACTAACAAGTGATTTATTGTATTTGCTGGATGAGGAGGAGAAGAAAGGACGTGAGGGAGTGTGGATATGCTGCATGATGTGAACAGCTACAGAGAAAATGCAGAGCTGAACTCTGAAACCTGAACAACTGTCCAAAAGTCTAAAATATGATCATACCTCGACTCAGATCTGTTCTCTGTTTCCGACATTTCAAAACTTTGAATCACTGCAGAAGCTTCACCTGCGCCCGCGACACTCGAGGCCATCGTTGCCTCTCTGTTTTGGTTTGGTGCCTTCCCATCAGCCCCTGTGGCCTCGGTGCTGGTGATGTTACGTGCACCAAAAGATTTGAAATCATTTTTAAGCTACAGTGCCGTGTAGAACTGACTGAACTGTGTCTTTATCGTTCCCACTCTGATGAGATGAGAGAGACTTTAGTGATCCCACTCTGGGGAAATTCACTCGTGACAGCAGCTCATGATGCTACACTGTCCACATACAGCAGCTCTGTCTGTATTGTTTTATGACTGTTGATGGAGCGCATCAGAGAGCATTGTGTGACTTTGTGATTCATAGAGCATTATGAGCACATTAAAATCTAGACGTGGTCTCAGTGTGACTGCAGTATTTTGTCACAGATCTGGATTTGTCTTCTCGTCGTCTGGGAAAACTTGTTGAGTTAATTAGCTCCAAGAAGTCATGCCGATGAAATAACACTTTAAATTGTAGTCTGGAGGAAGGAGGCCGACGGGGAAATAACAAAACAGTTTTCAAGTTATTTGAAGTCATTTGTTAAATAAGAGGAGACATTAAAGTAGAAGTTAGCGCTGTGGAGGAAGTAATGACTCTGCTTTGAGGTAATTATTTAAGTCATGCTGTGGAGAGCAAAGACATTTAACAGGTCAAACCAAATGATAATAAAGAGATACAACCTTTAAATGCCTCACTCAGCAGGACTGAAGGTTTGAAGCCACCATGATGAAGTGAAGTCATGAAAGTACCAAGACTGAAGTGTGTTGTTATCATTATTATTATTATTAGCTCTGTCTCTTTCTGCACGATCCGCAGTCGTCTGGTTAATTACACCTGAAATAATTAAGCAGTGACTGACGTCTGTTGTTTCCTCTGACAAATTGATCCTTCAAAGGAGAAAATATTCTGCTTGTGTGAGAACAGGGAATTAGTAAAAGCTCAGAATGAATCATTTTATGAGAGACTAAAAAAATGCAAAATGCAAATATATGTTTGTAGGACGTCTTCTGTAAGTCGGGCCGGAAGCTCTGGTTCTCTGAAGCTGGAACACACACAGACATATGAAAACATGCAGACGTACAGTACACAGACGATTCCTTATGCACGGCACTGATGATTAGCAGTTTATGTGAGTGGAGCAGAGAACGCAGCTCAGCAGGGTGGAGGTGTTTGTCTCGGGTGGTGTGGGTGGAGGTGCACAGCTGCGAAGATGAAGACTGAAAGGTGCTGGGCATCAGCTCGTCTGTTTGCCTTCACACCGTGGTCGTGTGACGTGTGGCCTTCAGAGTTCTGGTTTTGTTGGACTGAAATGTTTTCCATCGTGGTTCAGATGTAGCCGTGTCAAAAACGGGGTCCTTCAAGGATTTTAAATGGGTCTCAGAACAAGCTGCTTGTTATTTTCAGCCTCAGCAGGTCAGTCGGTCCATCCACCCCCGACCATCACTGGATGGATTATAGTGAAGACGTTCGAGGCGAATCCTAAAAACTTTTTTATCCTTAGAGTCGAGATGGATCAAGCTAAAGTTCTCATGTATTCTGATCCTCATCCAACAACATGAATTACCATAATATGCTTTACAGACCTTGGGAAGTATTTCAAGGTAAAACTACGTATTTTTGAACATATTAACTACTGTTAGCATTCACTCTGTGCACCTAGCACAATGAGAGAAGAACATCTGGTTGATAGCTGCCTCCTCAAGTTATGTAACTTTGTCCAAAGTCACAACAGAACGTGTTGAAATCTGTCGTCGATGCACGTCTGTCTGGCCTCCTTCACTCCATAACTCATGAAGAAGTTTGCAGAGAGCTACAGAGAGCTACAGAGAGCTGCACAGAGCTACAGGGAGCTGCACAGAGCTACAGAGAGCTGCAGAGAGCTGCACAGAGCTGCACAGAGCTACAGAGAGCTGCAGAGAGCTGCAGGGAGCTGCACAGAGCTGCAGAGAGCTGCAGAGAGCTGCAGAGAGCTGCACAGAGCTACAGAGAGCTGCAGAGAGCTACAGAGAGCTGCAGAGAGCTGCAGAGAGCTGCACAGAGCTGCAGAGAGCTGCAGAGAGCTGCAGAGAGCTGCACAGAGCTGCAGGGAGCTGCACAGAGCTACAGAGAGCTGCACAGAGCTGCAGAGAGCTGCACAGAGCTGCAGAGAGCTGCAGATAGCTGCAGAGAGCTGCAGAGAGCTGCAGAGAGCTGCAGAGAGCTGCAGGGAGCTGCACAGAGCTGCACAGAGCTACAGAGAGCTGCAGGGAGCTACAGAGAGCTGCAGAGAGCTGCAGAGAGCTACAGAGAGCTGCAGGGAGCTGCAGAGAGCTGCACAGAGCTGCACAGAGCTACAGAGAGCTGCACAGAGCTGCACAGAGCTGCAGAGAGCTGCACAGAGCTGCACAGAGCTGCACAGAGCTGCAGAGAGCTGCAGGAAGCTGCACAGAGCTACAGAGAGCTGCAGGGAGCTGCACAGAGCTGCACAGAGCTACAGGGAGCTGCACAGAGCTACAGGGAGCTGCACAGAGCTACAGGGAGCTGCACAGAGCTGCAGGGAGCTGCACAGAGCTGCACAGAGCTACAGGGAGCTGCACAGAGCTACAGAGAGCTGCAGGGAGCTGCACGGAGCTGCAGAGAGCTGCAGAGAGCTGCAGAGAGCTGCAGAAAGCTGCACAGAGCTGCAGAAAGCTGCACAGAGCTGCACAGAGCTGCAGAGAGCTGCAGAAAGCTGCACAGAGCTGCACAGAGCTGCAGAGAGCTGCAGAGAGCTGCAGAAAGCTGCACAGAGCTGCACAGAGCTGCAGAGAGCTGCAGGGAGCTGCACAGAGCTGCACAGAGCTGCAGAGAGCTGCAGAGAGCTGCAGAAAGCTGCACAGAGCTGCAGAAAGCTGCACAGAGCTGCACAGAGCTGCAGAGAGCTGCAGAAAGCTGCACAGAGCTGCAGAAAGCTGCACAGAGCTGCACAGAGCTGCAGAGAGCTGCACAGAGCTGCACAGAGCTGCACAGAGCTGCAGAAAGCTGCCAGCCTGTTCAGCAGATTGATCTTGAATTCTGAACACTCGCTCACTCAGGGTCGGTGTAGTTTTGTTCTTGTTTGTGTTAGTCTGCTGAGAGAAGGTCTGAACGTGAAGTTATCTGTCTTTGCTTTAGCCTCGGGGCTCCGCTCTCTTTAAACTCATCACTTCATGTCAAGCAGAGTCAGTGCTGTTGACTTTTAGCACCTCTGGGTCGGTGCAGGGTCGCTGCGGCTGATTCGGCATCAACAAATTCATCGAGTGGTTTCAGCCGGCGGACCTGTCAGGAAAAACTGAACGAAAAGCATCTTCAGTGAGATCACAGACCTCCATCCACTCATCCTGTGGTCTGAGGAGCTTTTTCAGATAAATCCAGTCAACAGATTTCTGCATGCATGCGTGTCTATAACCTGAACAGCTACATGTTGAATGATCGCACTGCTCCTTCATCGAGTTCACACGATGCAGCAAATATTTAAATCAACACATTCAGATGTGAGATGAAGATGCAGGAAAGTCTTAAAGTCTTTCTCAACATTTCCACTGGATGTATTGATTGTTTTTTAAAAACAAAACAATGAAATGCTTCAAAAAGTGTCGATTTTTATGATTTGGGGAATGAAAGCGCTGTGTGTTGGACAGGTTGTATCAAATCTGACTTCATTCAAACAGTTGACAGACAGGCTGACACTTCTCAACATCCACAGACTTTTATTGTCTCTCTTTAAAAGTGTTTTCCCTTCTCAGCATAGTTCATAGCTGTTCATAAGCTGTAACTATTATACTGACACTAATGTTAATTCATCACTTCCTTTTGGCACCTGACCTGATGCTCTTTATTCACTGTGAAAGCTCCAGACGAAGAAGGAAACTGACCTGACGCTGCACTTTGCCGACAAACTGCAGCGGCTGCAGCTATTTTCTAATTAGTAAATGAGCAACTTTTTATTATGTGGTTTGTGTAGAGGAGCCGGTGATAGCATCAGAGGGAGTGATACACTCTTACCCAGCAGATTTCATTAAATTGATTTTTTAAGTTTAAGCTACTCAGACTGTGATTGTAAAAACGTTGAGGTGGGAAGCAGAATTTCAATGATTAAATGGAAAATGAAGTCGATATGATGGACGAGCTCTCAGAGATATGACCTACAGACAGCAGCCATCTGACATGGCTTAGCATAAAGACTGTAAACAGAGGGAAACTGTGACACGCTCACTGCCACTGTGGGTTCCAGCACAGACCAGTCGTAGACCAAAGCTGATTTATAATAGATTCTTTTATTCAAATCGCACAGTGTCACGCTGCAGCCGTTCGCAGGCATCCTCGCTGCCGTCTGCCGCGTGCTTGTCTTTTTGTCCTCTCTGGCCCAGCACGCTACTGAGTGGAAAAGAGGGCGAGAGTGATTAGCCAGTTCGAAACAGGTGTGCCAATCACGCTCACCTGGCGCTGCTCTCCTGAGCCCTCCCCACACCTCTCTCCTGCAGCTGATGCACCACGCCCCCGTCCACAGAAACAGCTAGCCTGACTTCACTTGCTGTCACTGATATATCTGCACAGCTGCAGTACAGTATGTGCAGGTCATGGTAGTGTGACATCCTCTTCATGAAGTCTGCTCACATTCAGACAAATGGAGCCGGCAGGTGCCTGTAATATACATGTGCAATGATCTGAACATGCCAAAGTTACGCTCCAGTGATTTACTCATAGCACATCCTGCTCTCGTCAGCGTGTCCACAATCCGGGCTGTGGACTGTAAGATGAATGACACGTCTCACCTTCCCTCGCTGAACAAAGATTAAAACACAGTTTTCCACGTTCAGCCATCCTGCCCTGACGACATATGGGGCAGTGATCGGAGCTGGAGCTGCAGTATCGAGGTCCCGCCCACATCCAGCTGACTCAATTATGAAGAGGCTTCAGCTGTCAATCATTCACCATACAAACACTTGGACATGATAAGAGCTGCCTAAAATGACAGACACCTCACATACCATGAAGGGGGGGGCTTTCATCCATCTTTACATGCAGTCAATGGTCCTGGCTCATTGTCTGGTGGATGTTGAATGGTATTCTGGGTAATGTAGGCGAGACAGAACAGAGTAACTGCTGGAAAGACTCGAACAGCCTCATGATGACTGACAAAAGTCAACATGAAAATAATTAATAAATGAATGAATTTGTTTTTGGCAGAGGAAATCTGAAGGACTTTAAATAGTTTGTGTTGTTTCAGCCGTTAAATCCCAACCAAACCTCCCCTGGAGAGAGAGGCCGTGTTCTCGAATATAACGGAATTTATTTCTACAGAGATGAACTGCGGAGAGTCCAGAGGGGAGAAACCATTTTCTCCTCCTGGAGATTGCTTTACTCCAGACGATGCCTCATCCTTAGTCTCTCTGCAACCACACAAATAAAGCGCCTGACACAACAGGATCGCTCGCCATAAGTTACTGAAAAATAATACAGAATTTTCTTTAGGGACATGGTGAGACAAAGGGGGCCTTGTTGCCACGGTGACCAGCGTTCAGATGGATTGGGCTTTGACAGATTTGTCCTTGAAGGACAAACTGGAAAACCTAAATGGAGCAAACCAAGCTGCAGTCTGGTGGATGCTATTTCCAGTGAGTTGTTTGACTCGACCTTTAAAACACAATAAAATGTGTCAGTGAAATAAAGAGGCAGAGAGAGAGCGACGCCCGAGAGGTGATGGGATGCAAAACCGCATCATACCACATGCAGCAGAGGAAAGAGAGGAAGCGGCTCTGCAGAGTGAAAGAGCACAGCGATTAGAGCGGCGGCTCCGAGCAGGACATTATCTGATGCTGAACTTTAGTGTCTCCACTCCTGATGAATGCGTCCGTAACCAACGCGTTGGCGTCAACCTTTAGCCGAGACATTTATGTCGGCGCCGGCCTGAGCAAAGGAACGGGGAGGAGAAGAGTGGACTCGGATGTTTATTAGAGTATCACAGACAAGGTCACACATCTTCAATAACACACCTGAGGACACCTGTGTCCACACATTACAAACACACACATACACACCTTTTTATAAAAGACAGCACTGAAGCTAAAGGATCAAAAACAACATTCAACACGAGGACACGACAATTTCCCTCTTAAAGATCCAAGGAAAGCTGCTGTGATCGTGTGTGTGTGTGTGTGTGTGTGTGTGTGTGTGTGTGTGTGTGTGTGTGTGTGTGTGTGTGTGTGTGTGTGTGTGCAGCTCAGATGACAGAAAGATGGAGATACTTGTTCATTCTCCAGCTGCTAGTCCCGACTGGTCTCTGCTGGACCTGCACCATTCACCCTCCACTTCCTCGTGGACTATCTGGCACCTGAAGCTTTCTGCTCTCCATCTGTAGTCCGAGCAGCACTGACGTCTGAGCGAGGTTTGGTCTCATTCAGGTAAAGAGTCTGCGTGAAGAGCGAGAGAGGCTCTCGGCTATCGTCTAACAAGCTTTTTTAAAAATGTATCTGCATTCATGCAGATAAGTTATCTCTCCGGCAGGAATGATAACAGTGCACTTCTCCCTGAAGCTTTTTTTTTTTTAACTGTGGTACTCCTGAAGAATCTTACATTAAAACCTGAAAGTTACCGCTGACCTTTCAGAAACTTTCAGTATAATTTACAGGAAAATGGGCTCAGAGTCTTCCAAAGATTGAACGATTGAACTTTTTCCTTCAAGGCTCCATCTTCTTTACTGTCTTAGGATCTTAGGAGTTTGACAGTTTGATCTCTTTCATGAGCCCGGTGTGTTATCGTCTGTTTGACTCTGAATGAGCCATAATTTACTGAATGAACATCACGACTGAGACCATAAACTGCTGAGATCATAAATCATTTCGTCAATCAGACTCTTGTTTGGAGCCTGCAGGGTCGCCTCCTCCTGCTGACATTTCTGCCTTGGCTTCGCATTTCAGACCCGGAGGCTCTGTCCACTAATTATACTCAGACTGCACTTTATTGATCCCTCTGGGGTGACTCCCTCAGGGAATATAATATGTACTGCTGTGTGTTTGTGTGTGTTTGTTTGTGTCTGTGTGCCCTTTCATGTGGCGTTAACTCCGTGTCCCTTCGACCACTGAGTCATATCACGTGTTAACCTTTGTGAGCAGCAGGTCATCTCTTTGTCCGCCTCAGCTAAAGAGCTATTGACAGAGTGGAGAGGTTTCATCGACATGTTAATGGAGGTCGAGACCTCGTGAAGCAGGAGAGTGGACGCTAACACACCAGCGTCTCCCCAAAGTTCTAGACGGCACGGAAATGTGAACATTCATTGGACACGGCTGTTGGATTCAGTGCAGCTGTCAGTGTTTCATAATTTATTCTCCTCTGATTAGATTTTGTACAATGATAAATACGACCACGTCATTTTCATCAGGCAGACTGCAGGACGTAAATAATGAAACCCAGCAGCACAGGCACGATGTGCATTACAGGAAAATAACAAAAAGTCTTTACACTGTGTCCGTCTGCTGTTCAGATAACAGCTATCGTGCAAAGTTTACCCAGAACTTTTCACCGATGCAACATTTGCAACATGATGCAATAGATGTAAATACTAATAATTTAGGTGATAAACTTGAAAATGTTTGACTCTGTTTTAATGAGAAGCACCTGAAGGCATCAGGTTCACCTTATGAACAGGGTCCTGGATCCAGCCTCTAAATATGGAGCCAGTTCAGTCAATATATTTTCCACGATACTGAAGGATTGTAGAAGATGAACTGAAGCCTCACGTAAAAAGTTTATTGATACAGAAGTAGTATTTTCTTTTTTTGTATTGGCTTTGAAGAATTTTGCATGCCTCACGCGATCTCTGTGACTTCCGACCATTTTCCTTCAGCAGCAGTTATAAACCCCGCAGACACTCGCTGCCTGTGAAACTCTCAGAGAGACTCAGATAAAGCTGCTTCAGCTTTAGCAGCATAGGCAGCAGCTTTTGTGTGGCCATGGTCAGAGTCATCTCTGTCATCATCTCCAGTGGACGACCCTCTGTCTGTCTCTGCTTCTCTTCATCAGTCCATTTCTTCTTCTCTCAAACCATCTGTCATGGTGTCGAGGTGGAAAAACACCACACACATCCACACACACACTTCAATATGTGTGTGCATTTGTGTTTGTGCTCATTACCCGTGACCCATCTCTCTGGATGATTGCTCACCTAATTAACTGACATCTAAACAAATGAGGCCTGATCGCTGACCCATCTCTCTCCTGTCACCTTTTGTTCATCTCTCTCTCTGCCTCTGTCCTTCAGCTCGTGTGTGATGAGGCACTCCACATTCATGCTCGC
>CM014090.1:3429116-3437296 GCA_004119915.2 Collichthys lucidus | reverse complement strand
TCGCCCTTCAACATGTTTGTGATCATCGGGATCTGCGTGTGGACGATCCCCACTGGCGAGTCCCGCAAGATCAAACACCTCCGGGTGTTCTTCATCACCGCCTTCTGGAGCATCTTCGCCTACATCTGGCTCTACCTCATCCTGTCTGTCATGTCGCCAGGCGTAGTGGAGGTGAGACAGAATTAAAGAGCTCCGTTAGCTTTCTCCATCGTCCTCTTCGTCTCCCCACCTCTGCCATTCGTTATGCTCATAGAAGCTGCTGTGCTAAGTGACATTGCCCACTGACACAGCTGTGTTTCTGGCACCGACACCAGCTCTGCTCCCTCTGAGGATTCCCTGCTGGTTCCTCGTTGCTCCAGGCTGGAAAGCGTCTTCGTCCCGGCGGTCCGAAGCTTTGCTAGCGGTGTAAATACCAAAACTCCCATGATGCTTTGAGCTCCCAGTGCAGGGAACAAGTAGAGCTTTGTGTTAATAATGTAAAATGAGTGTGACTGGCAAAGCAGAGTCTTTGAAACGTCAGTTCAAGCATGAAGGCTCAAATGAATGTTCAGGGAGCTGTAATTCAATTTTGGACAGAATCAGTTTTCTCCTTTAGAGACGTCTGCTGTAGCACCGCCTGCTGATACTGATAATAAAGTCTTCATGGTGCTCCGTCCTCTTCCTCAGGTTGTGCTGCAGAGCCAGAATTATATCGAACAAGCTGAACAAAGATCATTAGACTGTGTGTGTGTGTGTGTTTCAGGTGTGGGAGGCCCTGGTGACCCTGCTGTACTTCCCTGTGTGTGTCATCCTGGCTTGGATCGCCGACCGCCGCCTCCTCTTCTACAAGTACATGGGCAAGCGTTACCGTGCCGACAAGCGCCGCGGCATCGTTGTGGAGACCGAAGGAGACCTGACACCCAACAAGGGCGGCATGGAGATGATCGCAGACGGCAAGTTTCCCCCACGTGGGGGCGTCGTGGCACCCGCCGAGAACTGCGGGGGCGGTACTCAAGATGGCACAGCGGGCGCCGCGGCCAATAACATCGGTGGAAACCTGCCCAACTCCAACAGCACGATGGTCAACGTGGAGAGCAGCAAGGAGCTGGACGAGAGCCGCAAAGAGGTGAGAGATGGAGAGGTGAAGAAACATGTTTCTGCCACATATTGATATTCATAATGCTCCACCAACGGTTTGTGCAGAACATCCCATCAACATTTATTCAACATCAGCTTAAAGAGAGTGGGAAATGATGAAGAGGAGAGCGAGGAGCTGTAACAGAGCAGATTTAGAGACGCTGTCATCACTGCAGATTGTGTTCGGTAATAAAGCTGTAATCTCATGTTTAACATAGGAAGCAGAATTTCTGCAGCCGTGATTACGACATGGTTGGATGGAAAATAACGGATCATTTCCCTGCAGGAGACAGTCAGCGTCTGAACGGCTCCAGCTCGGATTTCCATTCTGTTCTGTGATAACTGTTAATGCACTGCTAAAAAGAGGAGAAGGAGAGGAGAAGAGATAATGGAGAGGAACACGTGGGAGTCTGACTGACAAAGATTAAAACAAATATGACACAGAGGTCGAGGAGGAACAACAGCTCGTTTCTCATCATTGAGGATTGATTTAAATCTGTCTGATGTTCAGACACTTAAATTCAGTTTTTAGGAATTATTGGAAAAACAGTCAAGACCACGTCAGACTATGAGGAGTTGAGACCAAGTCAATATGACTGGAGGTTGTTAGCTGAAGTGCCTTTTTAAAGTCAGTGCCAAGAATCAATCAGTGTTGGTGTGAGCGGCCGTGCATGATGTGTGTGGATGTTTTTTTATTAATGAGTGTGTCCACTCGTGCTCGTCCTCCAGGTGATTCGTATCCTGAAGGAGCTGAAGCAGAAATATCCCGACAAAGAGCTCGACCAGCTGGTGGAGCTGGCCAACTACTACGCACTGCTGCACCAACAGAAGAGCAGAGCCTTCTACCGCATACAGGTAACACACACACACACACACACACACACACACACACACACACACACACACACAAGAAGACACAAAGTAGTTCAAGGACTTCTCAACTCAGAATTTGATCATGATGATGAAACACACTGTAAAAAATCAAGTGACTGTCACTAACGGCTGTTAGCTTAAATAAATGTCAAAACATTACTCAAATGTGACGATATTTTAGGGAAATTTAAGAAAACATAAAAATACTGTATAAATAATTTATCTGTATCTAATAATAATATAATAATGTAATATAATAATGTATAATAATTTATCTTTATCTGTATAAAATGAGAAATGACTGAAATTTGTCATTAATTGCATCAAGTCTAACCAAAAACTGAGATTTGTATACATGTAAAAATATATATATATATATTTTCTGTTAATCAGGTTGAGAGTTTGAAAACTAAGATTTACCTTAGAAATACAAAGTTACATTTATTAGTCAACATTCATATACTTAGCCACGTTTTTAATTACAGATCATTATTGTAATTTTACATGAATTTGTCATTTAAAAGAAAAAACAGAAAAAAAATACTCTCACTATAGTAAATAATTGTAGAATAATGAGAAATAATTGTCATTATTGGCATAGTACTAAAAATAACAGATAATTTGAGAGATTTGTACAAATGTAATTCTTTTACAGTGCGGGACAAATGTCAATGAGCATGAAACTTTAAACTTTATTGTTACATTAAAAGTCATAATGTGTCACTTTAAGACATTTGTGTCTCCTGATGTGAAACTCTGCACATTTTCTTTTAACCCCTCGTCCTGTCCGTCTCCATCAAGGCGACTCGTATGATGATCGGAGCTGGCAACGTCCTGAAGAAGCACGCGGCCGACCACGCTCGCCGCACAGCCGTGCCCGACGAGGAAGCACCAGAAGAAGAAGACGTCGGGCTGTGCAGCCGCATCTCATTTGAAAGTGCCCACAGTCAGTGCATGGAGAACTGCGGCGTACTGACGCTGGCTGTGGTCTGCCAAGGTAGTGAAATAAATAAGTCATAAGCTAATATTGAGTTCACATGAATAAGTTAGAGGACTCAGGCTGAGACTTCTGCGGTAATAACATATAAAACCTGTCCTTTCTTTAAATTAATGCTTTGATCTGTCAGAGTTTCATTTTTTTTGCAATCTCAACCTGAAGCTGCAGCGAGTTTCACACCGGCTGCTCTTTAATGACGGATTGAAGCTGCAGCAGAAGAGGAGCTCAGATCCTGCACTCAGAAGAGTTAAAGTCATAGCACTCACTCCTCTTTTCTACCTTTTAAAATCAGCCAGGTACATTTCCCACAAAGCAGCGAGCGTTTTCAATTTTAAACCTTTCAGGGACAAGGCCTCATCAGAGATCAGATTTCATGCAGCTCCACTGAAGCCCCAAAAAAACTTCATACAACCTTTTTTCTCGTACGCAGCGATACAATAACTGTGTTTACATGGACCGCTTCAATCAGAAGATACTGATCCAGTCCTGACATTTCAATCAGGTTTAGCGGTTTGGTGATCTGTTGTATACGTTTTTATATTAGCGCCTAATAAACATCTTAATAAGTTTATCTCTGCACACGTCCCACGTTGGGTTAACGGTAATGAGCTTGGACAGAAGCATGATAACAAACTGTGAAAACTTTCATCCACTGACTCCTGATGTTTGGAGGCGTGAACAGCAGAAAGAAATGTTGTTCCCAGTACATGAGGTCGATCATGATGAGTCCCAGTGCAGAGAAACTGAACACTGGCTCTCAATTGTTTCTCTTTCATGCTTGGAAGAGAGTGATGAGATGTCATCAGTACCTACAGTACACCACCTGATGCTAAAAAACACGAGTACTTTCACTATCTTGTATCTTGGTGACCATAAAGGACTTTTACATCTTTATTTACAGACTTGAACTGCAGCCTGACAGTCTGCTTTGTGTTCATTTGCTTTTATTTCTGCTCTTCAGGCGGTCTGGGAGAGAACACCTTCTATGTGGACTACAGGACAGAGGACGGTTCAGCCAACGCTGGTTCTGATTACGAGTACAGCGAAGGAACGTTGGTATTCAAACCTGGAGAGACTCGCAAAGAGATCAAGGTGAGTAAAGAGACGAGTATGAAGCGATATATACGGAGCGTGCACCGGATAAGACCTGGACGTCTTCACGATGAATTGAGTTTGACAGTTAGTGGACCACACACTGTTAACAGATGAGGCCAGGTGAAACTTTAATGATCTTTGTGGAGAAAGAAGCTGATCATATTCAATATTGAAGCTCTGAGCTCAAAGTCGTTTCTGTCGGAAGATTGGAAATGATGCACTGAATATAAATGCACCAGCCTCTCAGGCCTGCTTTAGCCTGATTTACACACAATGAGGCACCAGATTCACCAAAACACTGGTGCAGGAGGCGAACTTGACTTGATGGAGCTGCACGAACTGCTGCAGGCTCCTGAATAACCTGCAGCGATGCTGACACCCAAAGAGATGCGAGCGAGGAGAAAGAGAAGGAGATAAATGATGAGAGTCACAGCAGGAGAGAGACAGGACAGAAATATACTGCTGATGCTGCGATACTGTGTGAAGCAGAAAGTTGTTCAGCTGTGAAGAAACTGAAATTTTCAGTCTTGTTTTATTCCTTATATTTCTACAGGCGTTGTTAGCTTATCACTCTTTGGACTACTATAACAAGTATGAAAAGTGTGTAACTGATTAACTCAGTAGCATGTTTCACCAGTAGAAATACTCCCAATACTGCTACTGCTTAATTGTCAGCTCTCACATACATAACAGCTGATTGCTGCTTCACTGTCACTGGGAGAGTTAATGGAAGTGAGCTGCCCACTGTACCTGAGATTGTTAGGTGTTGTAGGTGGAGAAGTCAGACGAGACACAGAGAGAGCAGACAGACAGACTGATGTCAGATCGCTGACAGGTAATGAACCGACAGGTCAGACAGGAGTCAGGCGAACACAAAGAAAAAAGACAAAACTAGTCTGGAGTGAAGAGCCAGCGTAGATGCACTGCAGAGGCCTGAGGATGGCAGCAGGTAAAGTCTGAGCACATAATTACAGATTTTATTGCTGCGTACCTCAAATAATTCTGCATGATTACTGTGAATAACTTTGAGTGAAGAATCAGGAAGTTACACAATCAGCCCGAGCTTCAAAGTTCAGCATCTTTGATTACAGATGTTCCCAAACCTCTGAACTCAAGATCAAACAACACAGCAATGATTTTTACTGAAGAGCAGAAGCCAAGAATGTTACTGTTTGAAGGGCACCATGCTGTGCGAATTATAATCATATAGGACGAGTGCACGAGGTAAATGTGAGACGAGCGCTGCAACAGCCTGAAGAGCATTAAAAATACACATATAGATAGATAGAGATATAAACTGGCCTATCTGCTGTGACTGAGTACATTACAAAGGTCAGCTTCATTCATTTCAGCAGCATACAAGAGGATTCAATCGATCACTGTGCCACAAATGAGCAGCAGTTAAACCCGAATGTCTTGCTCCACTTTCACTGCTATCAGTTCCGCTGTGTGGCCCCCACTTCGCAGACTGTTAAACAAACTGTTTGTAAGGAAGAGTCATTATTGTCATATTCAAAAATAGGAGGCAATCATTCGAGAATCTAATTTGCAACACGCTTCATTTAGACATGTGAAAATTAAGTAAAGTGCACAGAGAAGTGCTGCACAAAAGATCCGTGCTGGTGCAGTAGCAGCAGTCATGGTTGATGGGGCAGACAGTAGTCCCATCGGGTTATGAGTTCAGTCTAATGCCTAATGATAAGTCTGCTGGTGCGTGCAGCTGTGCTACTGTAACATCTGCCAGACGGTAACAAGAAGAACACTGTAGTTCTTCAGATGCAGAGGAGGTCGTCCACTAATCCGATGGCTGGTGGTTCAATCCCTGGCTCCTCCAGTCTGCATGTCCTGAAGCCTTGGGCAAGATACTGAACCCCAAATTGCTCCTTAAGGCTGCACCAGCACCGAGAACTGTTGCCAGTGATGAGCTGTGTCGCTTCCACCGCTCTCTGTAATGATTTTCTGCTGTGGGTTGAACAGCTCCCGAACCAGATTGTGATGCAGCTCATCAGCAAGCTGTCGATGGTGCAACTGTAAAAGTTTGTGAGGATGCCAAACTTCCTCTGTCTGCTCAGAAAACAGAGCTGCTGCTGTAAACGTCTGCTGCACTGATCGTCAGATTGTTTCAATATACGATCTCTCTTAGTTCAAGTTTATTTATTTCTCATTGTACGACACAAATGCAAACTGTCGTCTCCTTATGTGACTCACAAAACAAAAAAATGTATAAATGGATGAATCAATAATAAATAATGAAAATGTTGGTGAGGAAAGAATCTGCTCTGAAGTCAGTGAATACTTCTGTATCCCTTGTCAGACGATGATCAAACTGTTCGCTGTTCTCCTCAGATCAAAAACTAAAAGACATTTTTATTTCCCAGCATTTATTCATCCACATTAATCAGCTGAGGAAAGATGCTCTGGTGTTATGGCAGCAGATACTTCTGTATCGCTCGTCAGGCGACGGCAGGATGAACAGTCTGTTCGCTGTTCTCCTCAGATTAAAACTAATAGAAGTTTTGTTTAATTCATTCATCCACATTAATAATTGAGCTGTGTGTGTACAGATTGAGCCCAGCAGTAACAGAGATGAGACAGTCAGTTATTAAAACTCTGTCTAATACAGAGTGATGCAGACTTTTGTCGTTGTTGTCTTCATCTCTTCATCTCTTTGTGTCGCATCGTGGCTGAACTCCAGGATATGTTGAAGTCTGAACGCGCGGCAGGACGCGGGCCGGCTCATTGGATTACAATGCCTAATGCCTAATCTGATTTGGGAGTGCCCACCTGTCGGTTAATGTGCAATGGCTCGATCAGATGATAACAACCTCACAGATGACTGTTGTAACTGGAGCCTCTGTTTCTGTGTTGGCTGAGGGAGATGCCTGGCTCTCAATATTCAGCACAAACTACGCTCAGGCATATAAGGGTTGATGTGAATTCACTTTAAATTCAGAACACAAAGTGAAACTGCAGCTCACATAATGATTTCACAAGTGTGGGGTCTTTTTTTTCTGGCAAAGAAATCCTTCTCCTGTGAAATAAAGTTCCACCCCCAGAGCTCCTGAGTTTCCTGACTTCAAGGTTCCTTCATAAAACTTTGACATAAAAGTTCTTCATAAAGTTGTGTATCTATCAAACATACAAGCCAAGATTTAAATCACTGTAACAACAGACACTGGATCTGTTTTTAACCCTGTCACTTTTTCTTTTCATACTTTTATACTTACTTCCTCTCTTGGTCAAATGTCACGTCCATATCACACATTTGCTGTAGGAGCCTGAAAAGGCAGAAAAGTGTTGTCCTATCCGGCCACAAATCTTCAGCTAAAATCTGTTTGTAAAAAACATTTTAGGAGGACAATAACAACGCAGTAACAGAAACTGGATTCATGTTTGATCAGCACTGCCTGGTTTGACAGTTTGATCTGAGTTTCATGAGTCTGAACATGCGTCCCCTGCTCTATCGTCTATTTTACCCTGAATGTGACCATGATTTAATAAATGAACATCATGCTGTGTAGACTTGGAACTAGAGACTGAAAACATAAGGAAGGAAACTGTTTACCGAACGATTATATCAACTGAGAAGTCAGCTCATTTTCTCCATAAGTCTCAGCACAGTGTGACTTCTTTGTTGCAGCCAATGGTGCAACTGCCTACAACCTTAAAGCTTAAACATTGTATACACAGCTTCATTTCTTGCCAGTGTAAGTTCAATAATGACCCCTGAACAGTCCTGGTGCAAACAACTAGACAAAGAGACTGGACTTGCTTTTGTGTGAAACGACCTTCTGTGTCTCTCTGCGTCTCCAGGTTGGTATAATTGACGATGACATATTCGAAGAAGACGAGCACTTCTTTGTGCGCCTGCTGAATCTGCGCGTCGGCGATGCAGAAGGCATGTTCGAGAGCGATGAAGTGGGCGCCCTCCCCAAGGCTCGCTTGTTTGAACCTCTGGTTGCCACAGTGACCATCCTGGATGACGACCACGCCGGTATCTTCACATTCAGCGAGCGCATGGTGAGGGTGAGCGAGAGCGTTGGCACCATGGAGGTGACGGTGGTGCGCAACTCCGGTGCCCGGGGCACCGTCATTCTTC